>VMDR010010319.1:0-31077 GCA_007922815.1 Macrotus californicus | reverse complement strand
AGTTCAACATTAAGCATTTTCTACAAAATGGGGGACAAATCCAAGAGTAATCTTCATACAAAGTTATTTTAGGTGCATAATGCCTGTAAAATTATAGTTGTGCCTTGTCCTAAAGTTGAGAGTCTTTCAACATTTTTATCATAAACCACATTTTTCAGGAGCAATAACTCAGCTACAGAAATTTGCTTTGGGACAAAACTTGGAATACCCAATTTCAAACTGATCTAGTTATAACCAGTTGAAATAAAGACAGAAAAAGTTTGCATTTTACCTTTCTCATTTTGTATCTGTCGTTTTAAGTTTAAAGAACCAATTTCAGGCATTTATATCCATTTTTCATTTTTTAGAAATCTTTATCTTTGGAATTTTTGAAATATAGCAAAAAGATCAAAAGAAATTTAATGAGTAATTAGTGTCTCAGGAGAAGGATAAAGAGGTGCTGAATCTCTCACAGCCAACTCACCCCCCAAAATCCAGGTAAGGTCAGTAGATGCTGAAATGCATTACAACGTAATGACATTCACTTTCAGTGAAGAGCTTTTATTGAGTGAGAATAGAATACCTAATTGAGGCCAATAGCATAGATAGACATGGAAAAAACTGAACATAAATAGTTCACAATACATGAGGTGATAATCTGATATTTTATGTAAGAAAAAGAGCTATTTTGAAACAATGGCAGCAGCTTATGCCTCCCATATTTATTTGTTCACTTACACACATATGAACTACCTTTCCCTAATGAGAAGATGTATCAGGCTAGTAGCTATAAAGATATTTAAATGTAAATGATTATAAACTGTTGTAATACCAAGTCCTGGAGAAGATGTGCAGAATAGGGTGTTTTTAACAACCTAAGAGTTAATATACTTTCTTAGCATCTAAATTACTCTTTGACAAGATGAGGGACAACAAATATGGTCATTGCCTTGGTTATTCCTGTTAACACAGCCATACCCCCTCAGGGTAATCTTTCTTCAGGCACACGTTGCACACTGTCTCCTATCTTTTGCACACTCCACTTTCATTGATCAGGCAGCACCACCTGAAGTATACATAAAGAGGTCCTCTCGTGCCTGGCAAAGAGCAGGGACTCAAAACTGCTCCCTGTTACCTTTGTGCTTCCTTTCTCCCTTCCATCATCTAACACATCCATGCCCTGTAACAGGTCTTCAAACCCTATGTATAATGTGCATTTTTGGCTGTCTTTCATAACCTACCTGGGCCCGATCTGATAGATGTGAGGTCACAATACAAGAAAGAAAATCAGGCTTGAGAGCTAAGGCGTTCAAAATGAAAGAGAAGTTTTGGGGAATAGTCACAAGATGAAAACCATTCCAGATTTTAATCTTCATCGTGCCACTAGCCAGCTATTTCTAACCTGTCTGAGCCTGAGTTTTCTCATGTGCAAAATAAAAACAATGGATCAGAAGCTTTTTAAGATCCTTTCTAGCTCTAAAGTTCTGGAATTCTTGTGGGAAAGTCCAGGTAGGTACATTTTTCTATTATTTAGCCCAATTAAACTCACATAGGTAACAGCTTTCTCCCCCCACCCCCAAAGCATTTCACTATCCTGACTAAGCAGGATACGATTTGGTAAAAATCAGATTGTTACTGAACTTTATGTTTTGCTAATTCATGGACAAGCAGACATTAGAAAGCTCTCTTCGCAACAAGAGGCAGCGGACCATTTGACCATTGCCTGGGTGCACAGCATAACACAAAGGAGAAAACAAGGAGAGAGATTCTTGCTGAAATCCCTCATTCTTATAAATTTGACACTAACCCATTGGAAAATCCGTGGCTTCTGTGGGTTAGCTGTGCATGTGAAATGCAAGCGTGTTAAGTAAGAGCTTATACCAATATTCACAATCTGATGTCAGCCAGATTCCTTCTCCTTCCCCTTCCCCAGCAAAATATGATCAAAAAGGGGTTACATAGATGAGAGTAGGAAGAAAAAGAATCTATGTATGTTTGATCTTCAGCTGACTGTAAAAAACGTACCAGGAATTTTAAAGTGCCAGAAATCTGAGGATCCTAAGAGAATTTGGCCACTGAATTTGCTTATCCTCTTAGCTATCCAATTAGAATATGGAAAAAATTAAAACACACCCAGTCCTTTTCCACCTTCAGAAACAGGTCAAACAACATGACTGTAAGAATGTCTGCCTTTTCTCTATAAGTCTGGCTTCCTATCAGTCTGTCTGAGAACCACAGCCCTGTGCCTACCCTGCTGAATTACTGAGGGAGAAAAGGATGTCCCTTCACACCAGGACATAAGGATATAACTAAAAATGTGGAAATAATTCAAGTAGGGGGACAAAAGCAAGGATACCACAGCAACAAGTAGAGATTAGGCACTTTTAGAAAGTAGGCATATCAGATCCCCAAAGTATCTCTCTCTCTCCCCTCCGTGGATGCTTGTTTTGGACACTCTGCAATGTGAACAAAGATCCCAGGCAACCATGTGCCTGTAGAATACATGGCCATTTCTTCTTTATGAAAGCAGCTTTGAGGTCAGGAAGTATCATCTCAATTTTGCACCACAGTACAGTACTGATCATACTATAAATATTGAAAACAGAGGAAATTTAATGCAAGGAATTAGTTATACAGTTGATGGTATTGCTGAGAAACCAGTGGACAAGGTCAAGCAACCCAGAAATTGGCAAAAGCAGGAAGCCACTCCCTAGGCTGGAGAAACAAAAATGAAGGAAAGTAATATCCAAACGCAGAGAGTGATGCCACCCAGCAGAGACTAGAATCACTGCAGCCTGTCCAGCAGGGGACGGATCCACAAAGTTGTGCAGCCACCCGATGCAGATAAGAGCAGAGAAATACCCTGGTGGCTCCCTTCCTTTTGCCCTCCAACCTCCCACCACTGCCTCCTACTGCCCAAACCCAGAAAGAATATGGTCACGTGGGAGCCTAAGAAATCCAGACTGCTGGGCTCCACTTCCCTGAGGCACAGAGCAGGGCTAAAGAAGGGCAAGGAATGGATCCAGGAACAGAAGAATGGAGAACTAGATGAGTATTTTCATGTGCTCATTAACATGCATAAAGAGAGAGTACCCACTGTGGGCCAGGCCATGCTCACTGGGGTGGAAATATCACCATTGCACAGGCCCCGGGGAAGTTAGTGTGGTGGAAGGGACAGATAGGTAAGCACTCAATTGCCCCCCACGGTGAGAAGCGATAAGATACAGCAGAACTCAGAAGAGAATTGCAATCTGGGAAAGAGCGCTTTCCATAGAGTAAGTGGGCTCCTGGAATGTCCTCAGGAAAAATGTTAAAATGGTATCTATCTCTCAAGTGGGAACACACACTCTGTATTCTTATAGCAGAAAATCTTCTTTTAAAAACTCATAAAAAGTCCTAAAGGAATTATTTTTGCTCTTTTTAATTTCTTGCTCCCCAAGATCAAATGACTTCTGTCATCGTTGAGGGATTTTTGACTGTCTCTGGAAAATGATGGCTGGAGTAACCCAACCAAAATGAATACTGTGGTAAGTAGGCCATTAGGCTGGAGAGACCCACAACCGGAGTGCCTTTGTAGCCTACCAGTCAAGTAGCGAGTGAAGGGAATGAGAACAAAGTCGGCCTGTGCAAATGTAAAGAGATTTTCCAGTAAAGTGACAATAATTTAATTACAAAAATGCTTCTGATACTGCTACCCATGAAATCTTTTTTGGCAAAAAGACTGACAGATTAAGTACAGCAGGCTAAGTGACTAGTGATAGGTTTGAATTAGAGCCAGATTAAAGGTACTGTACTGGCTTTCTGTGCAGTGTGCTCGGGGCAGCAGGCTTTTGATCAAGCCTAAACCCTTCCACCAGCATATAATCTGAGGCCACCATGTTCTGTCAGAGCACATTAACAAGTTTAAAGTCGTGGGATGAACGTCAACATTCTTCTCTCCTGATTTATTTATCATTAGTACAAAATATTAACATGAGTTGGATTGATTTCTATGGCAAAAAGCAAATGCTACTGCAATCACACTAGACGTCATGACTACAGAAGGATCATGTTTAAAGAGCAAATGGTGCTCACCATTGAGAGCCACAGTAGCCTTTCCACCCTCCATTGCTCCAAAGGGCTTTTGTTTTGTACCTAAAGTCTTAACAGCCCATGAAGGCTGATAAACACCTTTCCTTTAATATCGGACTAAGAATACAATCATCATTAAGTGATTTTTAAGCCTGAGTGTGACCCCATTTATATTCAATTGATTCTTAAAAATGAGGCTTTGTATTTTACTGGGAACCATCCAGATTTTTATTTAAAACAGAAATGCTTTAAAAAAACTAAAAAAAAAAAAAAAATACTACACAGTTTCTGTTCTGGACCATTAATTTTTCAGTCAGATCTAACTATCATTTAATTGGTTCCTGATGCTAAAACTTGGATTCCACTTTAAACGCTTGAAACTAGAGCATATAGAATAATTTGTTATGCTGAGCTATTCATCCCAAATGTCCAGGGAAAATAAACCAATCTCAAAATAAAACTGGGCTACTTTCTGTGATGACACAAAATTAATAACATAGTCAAAGAAATAAACCTTGAATCTATGTTTGTCCCTCCCGAAAAATCATTAGGGTTTCCATGATGAAGTAATATTTAATTCATAAGTTGAATATAAAAAGATGTCTGTTGACTAAAAAAACAAAAATTCTGTAACATGACCTTTAGAAGTTTTGCCTCATTTAACAAGACTCAAAATCATAATTCAGATAAATCTGTTTTTCTTGGGTATGTAAATGATTTTTGAGTGCTCCTAATTTTTTCTACATAGAGAGCAATTAAAACTAGTTCTGGTAATATTTTAATCCTCTGATTAATTTCTAGGAGGAAATTTTAACTTTCCAAAGATTTCGAGGCACTCTACATTGTTACTCAACAACTTCAACTCTAAAAAAGGAAATGCGTTATAGACCAACTTTTTTTTTGGGGGGGGTAAGAGTAGGAAGACAATTATTGGTTAACTTGGGAATTTAACCAGAGGGGTGGCTTGAGAGATCTGCATTGTAAATAGGTTTCTGTTCACAACAAACAGTCAATTTGTAATCTGGCTCAACTAACCAGCTCAGAAAAACAACCTCTGAACAGGAGGAATTCCATACATGCAGATAAGCACTAGTGAAAATCCTTGTGAAATAACTGCTGGCTCAGCATGCACCCATGCAGTTTGGTAACCAGTCCTCTGGGGAGATGCCAAATTCGTTAGATAATTGCTCTAACCTGAATGTAGCCCTAAAGGTGCTAAAATCCAAAATTCTTTGGAGCTTTTTAAGGACAGTTTGTAGATCCTCAGCTGTTGACCTTGAGCAATGTTTCTGTAGCTTCAGTAATCGCAAACTATTTTATAAATAAAGAGCTCTCCTTACCACTGTTATGAAGTTTAAAGGCAATATAGCTAAGCTATTTTCCCGTGATGGAAACTGCAAAAGAAAAAGAAGCATATAATATGCAGTTTTTTTAATTAGAGAAGGTGGGGCATATAGTTTCTTAGTCTTCCAAAACTGTTTTAGAAATATACTAATAAAATGTGTCCTTATTGTTATTTTAACTCTAACCCCCAAACAATATTTTCATCCAGATACAAAGCACTAGCTATGTATGTATTTTTAATTTTTTTCTGTTAACAAGTTCCTCATTAGTTGTTTTCAGTTCATTTTCTTTTCTATTCGCGTTTTGAGTAGCAGTATCAGGAGCATTTTTGTAACTAAATGACTGTCGCTTTACTGGAAAAATCTCCTTATGCTGGCAATGGTTGACTGTGTCCTCACTCTCCTCACCCTCTATTTGACTTTTAGTCTATGAAGGCGTTTGGACTTCACTGTGTGTCTTTCCAATCTAATGGCCTCCCCAACAACATATCAGAATATTTGTGTTGATTTAACTCTCTCTCTCCTGGTTCTTCTTTCCAGCAACAGCTTCCACGGGCAACATGATTTGTTAGCTTCAGGATATAGTCTAACTTTAGTACCAAGAATTCATCATCTTCCCCCTCTCCCATCCCTGAAAACTCTCCCACCTCTGGTACGACCTAGATCAATAAACAGCACCAGGACACAAGATAGAAAACTGGCCAGAGACTCCCATTACTCCCTCAACCCCCAAACCTAATCATACAATAAGACTTGTCCAGTGAGCCCCAAAATGTGCCTCCAAGTCATCTCATTTTTATCCTTTGCCCATTGCCTTTGATGAGGCTCTTATAATTTTTTGCCTGGACTATTGCAATACTCTTATAGTGCCTCTGTACATTCCTATTCTTCCCTTCTGTTTTAACGCTGACCATGCAGATCCCTCCACTTTATAAAATCATCAACGGCCCCATTGCCTACAGTCTGTAGTCTGAACTCCTCTGCAGACCTTCTGGGTCCCATCTCTGACCAATCTCCGTATTTATTCTAGTTAGCATGTCCTCACATTTCTCATTTTCTTTTTATCTCTGAGCTTGCATAAACTATCTTTCCCATCCCACGCTGTAATGTCTGTGTAGAGAATTCCTTACAGATTTGGGCTCTCCTGCTTGCTATCAGGAACCCCCAATCTCCACCCTGGCAGGAGGGCTTTCCCTGTCCTTCCTTCCTGGGCACTATTGCTCCCACTTTCAGGGCACTCACCCCTCTGCCAGGGAATTAGCAGTTCACAAATAGTTGTGAGTTCCCTGAGTCCTGGGATGTTTTCTTATCAGTTTTTGTATTCCTAGCACCTAATTCAAGTCCTAAAAATCAGAAGGGGGCTGGGAAGTTGAAGAAGGAAAAGAGGAAAACAGGAAAGGAAAGGAAGAAGGAGAGAAGGTAGAAAGGAAAGAACAAAGAAAAGGAAGGAGCTGGAGAGATAGATACCCATGTTGGAATAAATTCTTGTAGTCAGCTGAGAGCCAACTACTGAAAAGCTACACAGTGAATACAAAAGAATATATCCTATACTTGGAAGCTGTGTGTGAGGCATGAGAAAAACATCTGAAAAAGACAGCATAGCCCTTTCTAACATGTCTGAGTCATATGTTAAGATTGGTTTCTGAAACCAATAGTATCTGAAAGTAAAGAAAATAATGAATGCCAGAATGGTGTGTGGGGGTGGATTTTTCTCCAAAATACACCCTAGAGGTTAAAAAGGAGGGGCGAGGAGAAAGATTGACTAGACGTGAGGGGAGCCAAAAAATCACCTTCTCCCCCCTTCAAAAGGCATCGGAGAAAAAAAAGGGGGATTGGACATTAATGGAAAAAAATCAAGCACTCTGATTACATGTTACATATTTTTTACTCACTCAGAAGGCAGGGGGAGGGGTTGAAGGGTGTGTTTTTACTAATGATTAATCTCTTTCTCTCTGTGTTTTTCAACCTGGTGACATTGTTGAACTTGGGGGAGGGGAGAGAAGAATTAAAGTCGCAAAAAGTAAGTTTTCTCTGATTCTACAAGGACAGGATCCTTAACAAAAGTTTCCCTTGGTTGTTCATTTTTATGTGCCCATTGAAATCCCTGTTAGAGAAGGTTTTCCTTTTATGACTTGGCACCTAAACATTCTTTGTCTACTTACTGTGAAGAGTCATCAAATAAAGGAAGTTACAGAACAACATTATCATCCAAAAAGCGATTTATAATAGATAAGACATCCTAAGTTTTGTCTGCTTTAAAAAAGTAATGCTTCTGAGATGCTCACTTGTTAAAACATTTGAGAAAGATATGAATGTCTTACTCTAAGGGAGTCTGTTCTTCCTATATGGTGGCAAAAAAAAAAAGCCTAAAGACACAGCAGGAATAAATAATTCTCAGTGATTTATTTACAGAGCACTGAAGTGTATGGTTCTGAACAAGATATTTCCCAGAGCTGTGGCAACAGCCTGACACAGCACCAGGCCCGTTCCAAGCTCCCAGCTACTCTTCCACAGACGCCTACCTCTGTTTTCCATGCTATGTTTCCTGCTCCAAGGTCAGCAACTTACTTCAGTTACTTTTTTCTCTGCCCCATATGTTGATCTATCAAGCCAAACCTCTGGGGTCTTGGTTTCGGTGACGAGAGTGAGACTGACTCCGGGACATTTAATCATGAGTCAACCCAAACATTCACCTGTGTTTTATCACTGATGTACTGCCCATCCCAAATAAGCAATTTAACATCCATCCTTCAGTCAACACACATGTAATGAGAAACTACTGTGTGCCTGGCATGGCACGGACTCCTGGGGGGCAAAGGCTGACAACAACTGCTCTTCCATGTGAACCCATGATGGCAACACTAGGTAACAACTGCTACAAAAGAAGAAATAGAAAGCAAGGATGAGAGAGGGAGGGAGGCCAACACTAACACCTTTCTCCAGATGAAACAGAAGTTTGCCTTCAAAGGAGAGTGACTGTACCTAATTGAGACCTAGTGCTTGGCTGTATGTCTGAGGCTCCTGTTCCACCTGAAAGGCAACCCATTTCCGAAGTACCAAGTCATGAGCCTCTCCTAACAGTGGGAGCCGCAAGCTCGAAAACTGCTTACAAATATTCTGCTTCGGAGTGATTCACCTCATGAATCCATTCCTGATATATATTTTTAGCATGAGCTTTAAGACAAGTACAAGAGGTAATTTGTAACTAAAATATTATCTCTTTAATAGAGAAATAGCAATCTATGAGAAACAAGTGGTCTCTGTGTCTCATTAGAGAAATCATGTACTTTTTGGCACTGAAGAATATTGTATGACTTTAATACTTGAGATTATGGAAGTGTTACTGTCTATTTTAATAAGAGTTTTCTCCCCATTTACCTATCTTAAGCAGTTACTACATTAGTAAAGAGAAAGAACATTAAATCTGAGGTTAAAATGAATCACAGCAATTTCAATGAAAATTACGTTGAATGTATGCATGGAATTATTTGGATTAACATTACTCACAACAAAGACACCAAAAAAGACATTCCATGTGACAGGAAATTTGAGGTTCTCACCACTGTCCAGAGCACGTACACACACTATCCAGTAGTTATGTTACATTGTAAGGGCACTGTCAAACATCGTGTATACGGCAACATTAAATATGGGTCTGGAAGCTAGTTAGAAAATCCCCAAACTGAGTTTATTTGAGGGCTTAACAATATAAATTGCAGAAAAAAAGAGAATCTCCTGGACAAACTCCTCTCTAATGTAACACTACAAACAGCCCTCCAGAAACATATTTCATCAGCTGAGTAAGATCCTTCTGGCAGGCCATCTCCCAAGGGTAAGCCACAACATCTGTAACATCTCCAACTCTGGGAGAAAGATGACATTCTCTGAATCCTGGAGGAACCATATTTTCCCCTTAGAACAAAAAGCATCACCCCAGAGCACAGGCCTTGTCAGCTTTATTACCACTGTCAAACCCGGTCCTCTCCTTCCCCCAAGTCAGCCGCCGTCACACACACGCGCACACACACGGAAATCGCCATGAAGAGTATAATTTCTAACAAGAATAATCAGATTGTTCATTGAGACTTTTCAGAGTCAAGTAAATAATTAAGGCTGTCTGATCTCTGGGTTGGTTAGACCTTCACCTTTTGCTTTTCCACTGAAAAATGAAAAAGGCATCTATAGTAGATCCTGAAGCTTCTCACTCTCAGTGTCCTTCTTGGGAACAGAAGTCTGATTTTTACTTGGACACAGTGCTCCACAAATTAAAAAGAATGTTTCCCAGCCTCCTTTCCACTAGATGTGACCACGTGACAAAGTTCTGCCCAAGGAGAGGGTTAAGTGAGTGATTTCGGGCAAACCTGTTAAAAGGACCTGGCTCAGATGGGAGACCTCTTTGTCTTTCCGCCTTCCCTCCTCCTGATTCGCAACACAGCCAAGATGACTAGAGCTGTCCCAGACAGATGGCCCAAGAGGCCATCTTGGACCATAAGGTGACTTTGAGAATGTAAGTCATGCCAAGGATATGATCTTAGTTGTGGTAAGCTGAACTACTGTAGGGAGAAAATCCAGACTCGGTGACTTAGAAAACAGATTACTTCTCTCTTGTGCCCTGGGTCAGAGTGAGGGCTCCTGGCCATGGGCAGTTTTGCTCCACTCATTCAAGGACTCTAGCTCATGGTGTCATCTTTGCTGCGTGGCTTCCAAGGCCTCTCTAACTGTCACTGTACAGCTAAGGCCAAAACAGAGAAGTAGAAGCCAGGAAGTAGAAGGAAATGGAATGGAAGGCCAGGATCAGAGATCTTTTCCTAGGCGATGCGGAAGAAGCTGCCAAAATCCTTTCTCCACACATTCCATTAGCAAGATCTTCATCACATGGCCCCATTCAGCTACAAGGGAGATTAGGAAATTTAGTGCCTAACTGGACAGCCCCATCTTGGTTACAATTCCATTACTATGGAAGAAGAAAAGAAACAGATTTCAATAAACAGAGGCCAGTCTCCGGACAGATGGTCAGGCAGGAGGGTGAGAGTCCAGGCCCTGCGGGCGTTCTGGGGGCTGTGCTCTATGCTGACTACATCTGTGTTTCTTTCATTTGAGAGAAGAATCCTTTTTGTGTTAAAGCTACTTTTACTTTTCAGTGTTCTTCTTTCTCTACCATCAAACATGATCCTAAATGGTATAAATGATCAGATTTTACCTTTAAACACAGAAACATTTTGGTTTATGAGTGCAAAATACATACTGGTCAATTAAACGATTATGATACTTACATTATAAAGGATGACTCCAACAGGATATTGGAAAGTATGGCTGTAATTTTGAATTTACTTTTAAAATAGAGCTTTTTCTTATCTTTCCTCATAGTAGTTGCCCATTTACTTGAAATATACCATGTAATTTCTCTCTGGACTAAATATTAATAATATTGGTATCAAAACTGAGATTTATTTAAACAGTGAAATAAATTCTAGACTTAGCAATTATCTGGTAGTTCATACCTCTTTAACCCGGTTATTTTAATATATCATCGACTCAGTTCTCCATTTTTGAGTTATGATTTTAAAATAGAAAGAATCACTTACCTAACTGATAAAATCTATGAATTAAAATGAAACATAGAAAGCAAGATACAGATTTCCCATGTAGAAACATTTAGTAAGTAATTTCAAGTGATATATTTTAGTTGATAACGTATAACTTTTTTCTTGAGCTTGATAAAAATAGCATTCAAATCTAAGAGAATCTCATACTACTTTGAAATCATTCCTTGTTGAGTTTTGCTTTTATTGTTTGTTTATTTGTTTCCATCTTTGCAATTATGTAGTCTTTTACATGCCTTGAGTAAGATTTCTGTGTGCATTCTAACTGTTGTGTCGGCAGTATGTGTACAGATAAAACCTCCATTTCAGGGATCACCCATAAATAAAAACTCATTAAACCCAATACTCCTCAATGCCTCAGTTAGCAGAGTCACCCTTCTAAGTGACATCAGCACAGCAATATCAAACTTGGAAAGCTCCTTGTTAACATCAGTGGGAACCAGAAGACGCAGTTCTGGCATTATGGTCCAGAACTCACCAATCTGATCCTGGGCAAGTTCCTTACTTGCTTTTGATCCTATTTTTCTGATTTATTAAAGCGATGGTTCAAATCAAAAATCTCTATACTCTTGTTCTACTCTACCAATTACCTTCCCAGTTCTAAAGTTCCCCTGACCCTGAGACTACAAGGTCAAGCTTTCTATGGCCATACATTTAGAACAAATGGCATAACCTTATACTGAAATCCTTAGGAACAGGGGAGTTGTCCGTGTCAGAAATGGTCACACAATGGGGTATTCGTAAGGCTCTGTTCTCTGCTCTCCATGACGACTTTTAGTGACACTGACAGTTACCTTTCACTGGGAGTGTATTATTTGCCAGGCCCCGTGCCAAGTGAATTACACACAATATCTCAGTTAATCCTCCTGACAACTCCGTGAGGGCAGTGGTATTATCCCCATTGCACAGATGAGGAATTGGAGGCTTAGAGTGATTAAGTAATTTGCCTGAGCCACACAGAATATAGACTAGAACCCAGGTTGGCCTGGCAGACTGCTTTCTCACCCCCACTCTTGGGCATGCCACTGGAGTCACCCATATTTCATTACACCATGAAGTCTCCATAGTAAACCTTCTTTGTGTCTCTCCCGACTCCATGCCCTTACTTCTCCTAATAATAGATGTGAACACTGATTGAGCACTTGCCACAGAGTTCTGCTCTTTAAATAGATTGTTTCATTTCACAACAGTCTTCGGAGATAGGTATGCTAATATTCTCTCCAGGGAAGTACACTGAGGTACAGAACAGGTAAGTATATTGCCCGAGCTACCAGCTAGTAAGTGAAAAATAAATGTTTGAATCTAATTCTAATTCCAAAGTAATTAAAAATGTTTAAATTGTGGTAACATTCTAAATTAACATGTATTGATCCTTTACAATGCGCTGGGCCCTATTGTAATGCTTCACATAAACCACCACATTCAATCCTATAAAATAGGTATTATTGTTATGGATGTCATTTTTCAGATAATGAAACCCAGGCAGTCTTGGGTAAGTCATGAGAGAAAGTCAGAATGGTTACAAAATCAGGCTTTCATATCAAACGGACCACCGGTTAGAACTACTAGTTGTATGCTCTCAACAAATTACTTAATAGCTCTCTGACTCAGTTTCCCCACATGTGAAATGGCTGTGTCACGAGGATTAAACGTGTCAGTATGTGTAAAGCATTTGAAATAGTCTCAGGGACACAGCAAGAACCACATGATTGTTTAGGCAAAATAAATCCAGACTTTGCCTTTTATTACCAAAGTTGTTTTATCTCTCTGTGTCATTTGCAAAATATATAAAAAACAGTATCTTCCTCATAGTGTTATTGTGAGGAGAAAACGAGTAAAAATGAAGAGAATAAGTTAGTAGATATGTATTGGAACAGTATATTGCACATACGGGTTCAAAAATGTAAGCTTTCATTGTTGTTGTTATTCAGATTATAGTATTATTCTCATTTTGGTTCTTTTCTCAGTCACACAAAAAATCCTTCTTTGTCTCAGGAGCGATCAAGCCAGACCTGCCTTTTTCCTCGCATGAGCAGAGGTGATGCCTGAGGTGGTCAGCAATTCAGATCATTCCAGGTGAGCAATATGTGCCAGTCACAGAAGCCTTTGTCCCCAGCACTCAGCCCCAGGAAGGCAGGAACAATTCTCAGTATCTGGGCATGAATGGCTCTCACTGCATCATGCAAATCAGCACGTAATTATACCGTCTGAAATGTTTTCTAAGAATGCGCCTGACTTGCCCGACTGCCTGCAAGGCTCTCAGGGCAGGGCTCTGACATCCACTGTTTTGACGACTCCCACAGCACAAGCTCTCGTCCAAAGTATTGACTGATTGCTTGTTTGACTGACTGACACAACAACTGGCCGCTCTCTTGGAGCTGCTTAGCTGGGATCGCAGGCAGTCCTGTTCCCCAGAGGCAGGATTGCAGGGCGGTTACCCGCTGCTAAGCCTGACCGCCTGGGTTAGAAGCCTGTCTCCTCTGTTTTCTGATTATATGAACTTAGGCAGTATAACTCACTTTTTTGCGCCTTAAAAAAGAAAACTGTCTGAAAGGGAAATCGTAATAATCTCTACATACGCTGAGGAATAATTGAATTCATCACGTAACTAGGTATTTAGAAAAATATCCGCACATATTAAGTGCTCAATATGTGTTAGCATTATGGACTGGCCAGCACAAGTAACTTAATGTAACCTGGGGTGTCCAGTCATTCCACACTCATATGGTGTGTCCCCATCTGAATGTAGAACAGAGGGAGCTTCCCTCCTTCTGTGGGTGGACGCTGTCAGTCCAGCAGGGAGAAAGCTTCCCACAGCAGCTGTGCCCTGCCCATCACTCCAGCAGCATATGTGTGCCAAGCGTACATACCTTCATGAATCATTTTGGCTGTTAAGAAGCATTCACCAACATGACCTTCTCTTTTCTTCTTGAGCCATGTTAATAAGGCTATATCACTTGCCACTCACACTTACGTGCACATGCAAAAAAAATTAATCTTGTAGTAATTATATCATGTGGGCTGGTCCTTGGATGCTAAGAGTGATATCTGTTCCTGCTTTCCCTTATTCTGTCCATAAACATTTATTGAATGTCCCATTATGTAGACACCAGGCTAGGCACTACAATTACAACACTGAAAACCCAGTTTTCAACAAAGTTTATAATCTGGGGGATAGAGAAGGTAAAGTAGAAAGAGAAGTAAATAGACCAGTATAAAACCGCCTGGTGAGCATAGAGTTTCAGTTGGGATGTGGCAGGGAGGTAGGGGAAGCTGGTTCAAAAATTAGGCACCGAATCGAAAATGAGAGGTTCCAAGAAGGCTTCCCAAGAGAAAGTGGCATCTAAGGTAAGACCTTAAGCAAAGATATGTTAATTCTCACAGTTATCCATTATGTGGGTGCCCAAACCCCGGCAGAATGGCACTCATCTGAAGTTGTAAACATGTATGAGAGCCTTAGAAATAAAACACTGCCCTGAAGACTTGAGTTCTTTACTTCGACCACCACACCATGCTCCCTCCCTCCCTCCAAAAGATCTAAACATTTTAAGTTTATGAGTCTGACAACTTCAATGGCATTCCTTACCCAGGCTATAAAATTCTAGCCCTGCCACCACAGAGCTGTTTCTTTCTGAATTTCACAAACTTAGAGATAACACTGACTCTAGTTTTCTGGCCAGCAACAGTAATAGAGCCCAGGATCTCGGTTTGTATTTGAAGGCTAACTTTACAACTGCAAAAATGCTGGTGCCTGTAAAATCCAGGCCAGAGACTGAGTGTGAAAGAAAGGAGCTTTCTCTGAAATTTCCTGCTTTGGGAAAGCTAGAACTTTCTAATCATTTTGTTCATCTTGGTTTCTCCTTCAAAGTTATTTTGAAGGGTTTTGTTTGTATCAACCTAGGAAAATATCATGTCACAGCAATATCTACATCATAATAAAAAATGCTCTGTCTTTTCAAAAAGAAATACTTTGTGTGAAAAAATTAAGTAGCTAAGATGTGTTTCTCATTTTATGCTGACTAGTCAGCAAAAATAAAGAGGTTGGATCAACATGTCAGCTTTACCCAAAGGCACCTACACATAATCTACTTCATAAAATACAGTTTATAAGTAAAAATTTTCTTGTGCTTCACATGTATGCATGTGTCCATCCTCAGCTCTGATAATATTGCACAAGCATTCATTAACCAAGAAACTTTATATGCCATGGTAAAACTGGTTCAACCAAAATATTCAATGATGTCCTTTGCCAAGCATGTGAAGGCTATTGCTCTTACAGCCAAATCTGGCTGACTTCTATTCTTACAATCATGTAATTTGACAAATGAGACATCCCCGCTCCCACCCCAATTCATTCAGTCAGATTGATTCCACTATATCACTTCAAGTTCATAAGAAAACAGAGAAATTATTGTGAAAATAAAGATGTTATTTTGGCATAATTATAATCAGTAACTTGAGGCGTGCCAAAGTTAAGTCAATAAAGGTTATTTATAAAGCATGAGGTACCACAGTACTGTTAGGAATAAATAGAACCCAGGACTTCAATGTCTAACTTCGGCTAACTCCTTCTCGACCGAAAGGACGAGTTACTGCTGAAGTCGCGGAGAAGGCATAGTGTCAGCAGGCTGTATTTTACATTCTTTATTGAGAGAGTATTTTAGAGATGAAACATGATATTAATCAGATGTTTACTCCTGCAAGAAAGAATGGATTCATATCAACTTTTGCTTTCATCATCTGACTGTATGATGCCTGTAAAATTGAGTAAAGGCCAAAGAGAATATAGGCCAAAGTGCAGGAAGTGCAGTGGGAGCTTGAAGCTAGAAAGCATGCTCTCCCAGAGCAATTCTTCTCTTTATTGAGTACTTTACAGTCTACAAAATTTGCTTAATTTTACCAAAACTCATCAAGTGCCTTCTGTGTGCTGGCATTGTCCTAAGAGCTCTGGCCAGCAAGGAAATCAAAGTCCCATGCCCACCGTCTCATTTAATCCTTGAAACAAACTCACAAGAAGTGGATGTTATCCCTATTTTATGGTTAAGAAAAGTGAAGTTTAACAGGATTAAGTGATTTTCTGAAGATCCTGGAACTATCAGACTGAGAAAGTAAGTAGGCATGAAAGCTAGTCAGTTGACTACCACACCAGCCTCTGGTAAAATAAATCACTCTACCTCCAGGGGGTGCCCTTGAGCCCTCTTGTGGCCATTCTTAGAGCCTTTCCTGTTTAAACCACCTATTATCTGGAGGACAGCTCCAGCAGTCAGCTGACTGACCTTTGAACAAAATGTTGGGGGAAAGAAAGAAGGCTCAGAAATTGGAGAAGAGGGTGAGACAGAAGAGTGATGTAAAAAGGGGATAAGATTCCAGTCTTAACCCTTTTCTCCTCCGCCTACCAGAATAAGGGGGAAATTATCATTACTTTAAAGTAGGTGTGAATTGTGATATTAGTGGGTTAACACTTATTTTTTAAATAAGTTTGGCTCCCAACAAATTTTACAGTTGCTCAAAATAAGTTTAGCTGGTCACCTGGAGAATGCAAAAGTTACTCCTTGATTCAAAATCATTTCATATTCTGCCCAAATCATATAATAACAAAGTCCATACAAGTGATTGACCTTTAGGCTGTGGTTCTCAGCACCAGCCAAACAAGAGAGCTTTTAAACATTACCAAGTATCTGACCCTCTGTAAACTAATTAAAACAGAAACCTGAAGATGGAACCCCAGCTTGAGATTATCTTCAAAGTTCGCCAAGTGATTCTGCTGTGCATCATAACTTAGGCCTTGCAGTACTTCTCAAAGTGTAGTCCTGGAGACCAGCAGCAGCATTATTTCAGCACTTATTAGAGATGCAAATTATCATGCCCCGCCCCAGAGCTCCGAAAGCAAAACTGTGGAGGTGAGGCCCAGCGAGCTTGTTTTAAGAAGCTCCCAGGTGATTCTGGCACATGCTCAAGTTTGAGAACCAATGCCTTAGAATATTTTGTTAGTCAAATGAACAAAATAGAAACAGACTCATACATCCAGAGAACAGACTGATGGTTGCCAGGGGGAGGGAGTCTGTGGGGCTGGGTGAAAAAGGCAAAGGGCTTAAGAAGTACAAATTGGTGGTAGCAGAATGGTCACAGAGATGTAGATTTCGGCCTAGGCAGGGAATAGAGTCAATAATATCATGATAACTATGTTTGGGACCAAGTGGGTACTTGAAGCAGTGGGGGACCACTCTGTAAAGCACATGATTTTCTAACCACTTTGCTGAAACAACACAGAATAATATTGAACATAAACTGTAACTGAAAAATAAAAATTTTAAAAAGCTATAATCTATCTAGTTAAACATCCAAAACAGCTCCTAAGCCATTTCATTTCCTAACATGAGAAAGGAGAAACCACTTGAAAAAATAAACTTTGCATTTGGAAAACTAAGAACCACAGTAAATAAATTCAAATTAAATGATGTGGAAACAACTATTAATTAATTTTTTTTTTAGTTTTTCCTCTATTTTTCATTGATTTTTTTTTTTTTTCCCTTCTGTTCCTAGTGATCAAATGCTGATGTTTCCAGAGTGCTGGCCTGATGGAAATGAGTTCCCTTTCTCTTTAATTGCATAAGACACATGTGAGCACAGAAATATGAGTTACAGATTTACATGTATTAATCTTTGTGAGAGCAGCATTCTCCAAGTATCATGCAAGCCTCACGTGACAGTCTTGGGTGCCACAGGCAGGCATAAGTTGTTTACATTAGCAAATACATTTCAACAAAAACACATGTTGCCAGTTAGCACTCTTAGTTCCTCACACGAGCCATCCTGGGGGGAGGAAGACTCTGTTAGAAGAATTTAAATTTAAAAGTCTCTTTTTTATAGTTGGTTCCTAACAATCATCTGAAGATCTCAAAACGTTTTGGATATGTTAGCTTCAATTCTCTGTAAAGGCACGGAGTTAATGTGACTGACCCAAAACTACAGAGTAGGAGTAAGGGATGCAGAGGTCTGCAGGCCACGCTCTGAGTGAACATCGGAATGGGAATGCGTTCAGGGGAAAGGCATGAGGGGAACTTACCATGCAGAAGCCAATGAAAACAGCCCATGTTGGAGAACAGGGACGTAGACAAGTGCAAGTCTGAAGAGCAGAGGGATGTCATTAAAGTGACACAGGCTGAGAACAAGCAAGCCATTTCCACGGGCAGGACAAATACTCAGCTTGTGGGCTCAACCTGTGGGTACGAAATGTAAATACTTCTATATTTATTGGGAACTAGTTGGTGCTCTGGGCCCCCACACTGTCATCTCACTGCCCGGGCCACCCCACGTCCCCTGCCTGCTCCTCCCACCCCCACCCTGCAGCTGCTGCCACAGGGTCTGTTGAATGTTTCTAAGACCACCCCTGTATCCATCTAGGCCTTAAAATGACTCAAATATAAATGAAATAAATTCTACTTGATGTAACAAATTACTAAAATATTTAACTTCTCAGCTTCCCACCATGTATTTTTGTTCTGATGTGAAATTCCCGCAAACATTCATATGTCTTTAAATGTGGGGGTGTATTCCAGCAGACAAGGCCCTGTCTCTGCTAGCAGCATTGGTATCGGCAGGGTCCGTAGTGGTCAGTCATTGTGGTGGCAGTCACAGTCACAACTGTAGTGACATTCTGCCCACCTTGCTTCTCCCATTGCACATGTCTCCTAACCAGAGATAGTCACGGGCCACCAAACCACTGGTTGTTCTCTTCTCAGAGCAAGCATTTAAAGGAGCACACAGTGGCTTGGGAAAAGAAAATGCATAAAAATCACTAACATCATAGAGTTTGAATGTGAAAACCTTTTTTCACTTTTATTTCAAAACATTTGTTTCTGTTCCATTGAAAGAAAGGATCTCCCAATGCAAGTGCCCCAACGGGCTGTCGATGAGTCATGTTGCAGACTCATAAACTGGAACTGTCTCTTGATTGACCATCCTCAACCTTCTCTTTCAAGCCTTTTTGGACAACCAAGAGAGAGAGGAAGGCATGAGGAAGCACAGCGTATAAAGTCCAGCTTGACGGGACCTGACTCTCCAAAGCAGGCTCAGTCACAGTCATATGGCCTCTAACAAAATTTTCCAAGCCCCCCACCTCCCAAACCTGCTTGTTCAGTGTTGCCTGTTACCCAGTTCACACCCATCAATTCTCTCCAGCTCTCCGTTTCCATTCTCTCCCAGCTTTCTTAGCTGGACACTTTACTTCCTTGTCCAATTTTGACCCAAGGTCCCAGGGTCACACCTTGCAACCTCGAAACAGCGGTTCTCACACACCCAGCCCCAGTTCCTGGGAGCTGGGCCTGAGCAGACCCCCAGACCACTGCTTGCTTGGCAGGGGAGTGAAGGGCTGGGTTCTGTCCTCAGCACTGGGACATTTTCACGGGGGCTTGCAGGCCTTTGGATCCCTCACTCTCTCCACCTGTACTACCACTTAGTCACCTCACTGTGCCTAAGCACCTGCTCTTACAAGTTATCTTCTCATAACTCTGGGACTCTGGCCTCACCAGGGTTTAAAGTGGTAATGGCACTAGTGGTAAATCATAATAAACATAAAAGAAAAAGGCATTTTAAGATCTATGCAGGAAAAAAGAAAGATTCAAATAAATGTATCTATAGTTTTCAACATGAAAGAAGTCCATTTTATATATCCCTTTCTTACGTAGCAACTATTAAATTTCTGTTTGAAATAAGCCCCAAAGGCAAGTGTCGTATGGATAGTTGTTTCCCTTTTTTAGGTTGTTTTCAAGAAATTCTAGAAAATACTAACTGAGTGCCCAAGACTTTGCTTTAGCCTTGATTCCTCTCATCCAAATTCTGATGAGGTTCACTATGTAAAGAGGATTAACTTTAGCATTTAATTTAAGCACTCTAAGGATTATATTATCCATAAATGTCAGTAAATAAGTATTATCTTTATCCTTTGGTATACAAGATATAACACTCTTGTACCAAACTTGTTTTTCAATTTGGCAAGTTTGGTGTGGGTTGGGCTTTTTTAGAAACTGGTGTGTGACCAGCAATATAAGTCAAAGATCCATCTGGCACTTAAATTCCTTTATTTTCTCCCATTCCCTGTAGGCTATGTCAATTCTGGTTTTTAGTTAATCAGCCCATACCAATATCATTAACATTGTCCAGAAGTAGACATCTTTGTCTTCAATCATATGTACTCAGAATTTAGTATTTCAAGTATTTTCTTTACTTAAATCCCTGATATTGAAAAAGAAAGACTAAATCACGTCTACC
This sequence comes from Macrotus californicus, assembly GCA_007922815.1. Taxonomy (NCBI): domain Eukaryota; kingdom Metazoa; phylum Chordata; class Mammalia; order Chiroptera; family Phyllostomidae; genus Macrotus; species Macrotus californicus. Next base: position 10,811 of record VMDR010010319.1, on the reverse strand, counting down.
CTAGCAGCAGGAACATTCAGTCTTAAAGCTTCGCTTATCTATTTGTGCTTTACCACAAATATTTTCTTTCTGCTTTCTCCCAGTTTTATTATCCCATTCCCTGTTATTATGATTCTGCTAATAGATCTGGTTATAAATTCATCCAAATTAGTGTTCTCAAGAAATTACCTATAAAATTCATTATCTCAGATCACTATCCTAAATCTCACTTCTACCAAAATTACAAGGATAATAAAGAATTAGATTTCCAACATCACCCCAAAATCTTATTTTCTTTATTTGTCAGTTATTTTATTTCGCAGTTACAGTTCAATAAAAACATCAAGATTCTACTTCCCTTATGAAATGCTGGCAGAACCTGCAGTGACCTTATGGAGAAATATATTTACAAAGCAAGATAAAGTGTTAAAGATTTTGCAAAGCAAAGACTTGGAGTACCTAAAAGCAGGAGAACAGTCCTCATTTTCACATTTCTCCACCACGGCAAGCTGCTTCTTTCTTAGCACAACACGTCTCCTACCTAACTGTGGTGTTTGTTCCGCAAGAACATTTGTGTAGACAGAGCTAAGATATTGCAGCACGGTAACATCTGACTGTGCAGGAATCCTGTAGGCTTTATTTATGGGAAGATGGAAATATGGACATTCCTTCTCCAACTGAGATCAGTTTTCTGTAGAAGTAACCGAAGATAACATAGGCCTCTCTGGCATACTTTCTTGTTTTCCCAGAATTTAAGTTTACACCACTGCTTGTAAGAACAGTCACAAAGATTATTCTTTTTTAATCCAGAAGTATAATGCTGTTTGCTCAATACAATTTCAATTTATGGCAACCCATTTTATATTTCACTTCACAAAGTATGCTACGGATATTTATGTTAAGATAACTTACAAAATATTATCATGTGTTTTTATATGTCTTTCTTCCAATCATTGCCATCTTTGTTCACAAGGTTTAGTCAGAATGAAATTATCAATAGCAATAAAATGAAAGATGATATCAAAGGAAGAAAAAGATTGTCCTATTATTAGTTATCACCCAGAATCTGCACCAGTCATTTTCTATCCTGGCTACATACCAGCATCAGAATTTGTAAAAGTACTGATGCTCAGATCACATCTCAGACCAAATAAATCAGAACTGCTGGAATGGGGTCTGGACCTCATCATTTTATAGAAGCCTCTTGGGTGATTTTAATGGCCAGCCAGGATTGAGAAACACTGTTCATCCTGCATCATCAACCTAGGTTTTCCTTATTATAATTCCATTTTTGTCTTTAGTTAGCCTAATGTTGCTTTCCGAGTTATTAAGGTACATCAAGTTTTCTCACTAAAAATGCTGTTTTAATTTGTTCATTCACCAATAGTCTCTGGGTGTCTGCTCTGTCCCACATACTGGGCTACATTCAGAGGGAAGATAGAGTACTGAGCAAGAGCCATAGTGCCTTCCTTTACAGAGATAGTGGAATAAAAAACAAATATTAAATAGGTAAGTGAAGGCTATATGAAAAGTAAATCAAACTATTACGATAAGTGCCATGAAGTAAAAGCCTGTCTGAGGTGCCATGAAGTAAAAGCCTGTCTGAGGCTTGGGACTCACCAGATAAGGAGCTGAAAGTGTCCGGCAGAGAGAACAGCACTCAGGAACTGCTGAGATGGAGTGGGGCTTGTTCAGGGGACTGAAGTAAAGGCACCTGTACCTGAGGTAACATGTGGTGGGATGGAAGAGCGAGGCTGAAAGGCAACAGTCACATCGTTAGTGCATCAAGGTTGTGTTAAGAAATATGTGTCACTTTTTAAGTACAACAGGAAGCCGTTCAGGTATTTAGAAGTGGAAAAAAGGAGAGATGAGATCCATGTCGTCACAATTAATAAGGGAAAGAGAGTCCTTCTTAACCCACCGGGCAACATTTTGAGAGTAAAATGTTCACAAACTAGTGAGTGTCTAGTGGTGGAATAATTTACTAAAGTATTTATAAAAATAAAGCACTTATCTCCAAATCCCAGTCCCACACAAACACACAAAGCACGTGTGGTAAATCAACTCAACCTTATATTGGCTGTCAATACTCAGCTGTACTGTTTCTCTAAATAACTGATTTTAAATGTAGTGTTTGTCATTCTGAAAAACTAATAAATCATTCTAATTATTTATTTAATGTTTGTAATCATTATCTTTTCTTGGCAAAGTTAATGGCTGTTTTGTGTGTGTGTGTGTGTGTGTGTGTTACTACAGAACCTGAGTTCTTTCTGAAGAGAAGAAAACACTTCATTCATTTGCCCAGGAAAAGTTGTAACATTTTAAGCAAAAGGTGTTAATTGGATTTCCATTGATGAATATTAGCCAGTTGATAAATCTTCAAAAAGAAACTTATATCTACATGTAAGCACAACGGATTTCTTATATGCCAATAGGACTGCTTCTATGAAGAATCCCAGCAAGATAAATATGCTGTGAGAGAAAAATGACGTTTTTCTAAATTATATATTAATGGTTTTAATGACTCCTTCCAAGCCTGGCATAAACATAGTACCCAAGAAGAAATCATCATGTCTGTGCTTAAATTATAATTTTATAACTTAGATGAATCTCCTATTTGTTTGTTAAAAAATGCATTATCCTTTGTCTTAATTTCCCAGGGTTGTCATAACAAATACTACAAACTAGCAGCTTAAAGCAACAGGAATGTGTTCTCTCACATGTCAGCGGACTCTGGGGGATCCTCCCTCCTCGCCTCTTCCAGCCTCTAGTGGCTCCCAGCTTTCCTTCTCTCGTGGCAGCAGAACTCCAGTCTCTGCCTCTGTCTTTACCTGGCCCTCCTCCCTGTGTCTCTCTGTGTCTTAAGTCTTCCTCTCTTTTCTCTTATAAGGACACATCACTGGATTTAAGGCTCTACTTAAATCCAAAATGATCTCATGTAAAGATCCTTAACTACATCTACAGAAACCTTAATTTTCAATAAGGTCGCATTCACAGGTAGTGGAGGTAGAACTTAGATATATCTTTTGGGAGCACACAATTCAACTCACTATGCCCTTGTAAGCTTTGTAGTTAATATTACATTCAGCTGCAAAAGAGAAATCACAAAATAATAGTGGCTAAACAAGAAAAGTTGGTGTTTGTCTCAAGGTAAAGCTCAAGTAGAGAGGAAGGTGTTGATAGAGCTCCCAAAGGACCCAAACAGCTTCTTTCTTATTTGTAAGAGGACCCCTAAGGTGGTCCTTAAACTTACCTCATGAACCAAGATCACTGCTCTATCTCCAGCCATCACTTCTGCATCTCAGCCACCAGGCAGGTAAAACAATAAGCAGAATACATCCTCTTCTTTTAACAAAACTTCCTAGAAAATTTTCACATTACTACCAGTTACATCTCATTAGCTAGAATTTAGTCCTATGGCAACCCTAGCTGTGAGAGAAGCTGGAAATTATAGTTTTTATTCTGGGAAGCCATTTGTCCAGCTAAAACTCAAGAATTCTTGTACTAAAGAAGTGAAAAATAACATCTCCGCCCCAACAGCAAAACAGTCTCCCAGGGTTGTTCTGAAGAAGTGAACATCCAGAACTGCTGTATTCTGTAAAGAGTCGATGCCTGCACAGAACTTGACTAACCTTAGAAACATACTCTTTTCACGATAGTCCCCCCCCCCTTTATTTTTCCTTAGTATTATTTGGTCTCCACATGCACCCATTAAAAAATTATTGCATTTATTGATTACTTCAACAGTTTTATCAATTCACTTGATTGCTACTTATTAAGGTAATATCTAATAGGGGTAGCGATAAAAAGTGACATGAATGCAGGGTGCCACACAAGCAAAGGCGCATGTTTTTGAGTAATAGAGAATTACATTCAGATGAAGGAAACAGGCTTGGGGAAAAGAGAAAAAACAGGGAAGAAGCAGTAGCCTCCACTTCAGTAGAAAATGAGCTGTCCATCTCACCCCTGACTGTGGCAGAAGAACAACTACACCAATGACAAAAACTTAAGGCCAGTATAGGTCCTGATTAGAGGACATCTCATCTGAGCTGATGGAAGAAAGAAATGCTTCAGGAATTCCTGTAAAAGTAATATTCAGAGACAACTACAGACCATCACATTGACTAAGGGTGTTAAGCCTAAAGTAATATAGGAGAGGTGGAGAGAAAACTCAGCTCTAGGAAATAAAGCTCACAGGAAACAAGTCCTAGCAAGCCAAACGGAGTAGTGGGTTGCCCCTAAATCCCTGCTAGTGAGCAGAGAGTTAAGACAAAGAAATTCAGCCCTGGCTGGTGTAGCTCAGTGCCCTGGCTGGTGTAGCTCAGTGGATTGAGCGCGGGCTGTGAACCAAGGGGTTGCTGGTTTGATTCCCAGTTAGGGCACATGCCTGGGTTGCGGGCCAGGTCCCCGGTAGGGGGTGCATGAGAGGCAACCACACATTGATGTTTCTCTCTCTCTCTCTCCTTCTCTTCTCCTCTCTCTAAAAATGAATAAATAAAAATCTTTAAAAAAAAAAAAGACAAAAAAATTCAGAAATGAAAAAAGACTTAGGCACTAGGGAGGTAGACAAGCAGATGGCTTTTCCAAGGATAGCATCAGAAAACCCTTGTCAGATACTGCCAACCACAAAATATGGTATCCTCTGGAATTTTGCCCCAAGGAGCAAGCAAACAGAGGATATTTGCCAAATAGTAACCAGAGAAACATGTCTTAATAACTTGATAGGTGAAGTGTCAGCACAACCTGCTGGTAACATTCATTTACCAGCAGTGAGGAGAAGTCCCACCAAGGTAAGAACTGACCCCTACTACCCCAGTTAGAACATCATCCCATACACCAAAATGTTGTGTGGGTAAGATCCCCAGTCAGGGCACATACCGAGGTTGCAGGTTCCATCCCCGGTTGGGATGCATAGGGAAAGCAACCATTCATGTTTTTTTCTCTCTCTCTCTCTTCCTCTCTCTCTCACATCAATAAACATATCCTCCAGTGAGCATTAAAAATAATAATAATAATTGAACAAAATAATTAAAATAATAATAATAATAAAATTTTTAAAAAGAACTACTACTTTCTAAACTGTGCACTTGTACTTTAAATATATGTTCATTTCTTTATTGACCCATGTGTAAGGATTCTATGCAAATCCTAAAAACAAGATTGCGTTTGTGATAAAACCCACAGCTAACTCATTTTAAACCTTCAGTTTTTCTGTTCTTAGTCATACATCTTTACCCTTATCAATGAAACCATTGTTTATTACACCCTTGTGTCTAATTAGACGGACAACCCTGTCATTCTGAATCACTACTTAAGTGAACAAGTCTCCTGTTAATAAACCTTTGAAGGGAAGTCCCCTGAATTCAGGCAGTGGTAGGAGAATTCATGTGTTTTCAAAATGGTAGGCAACGAAAGATGTTTTTTCAGTATCCTGATATGAAAGGCAGAGTCATTGTCCCCAAGACACTAAAAAAGAAAAAGTAGCTTAAGTGTCATTCCAACTATTCCAAAAGTAGTAGAAATGATTGTGTGGTAAAAGATAGAGAACTTTCATTTCTTATTGGTGCAGACAACCATCACCTGGCCAGCGAGTTACAAGTCAGATGACTTTTTTTACCTCCCAGAATATCCTTTTTTATTTCATATCTATTATAATCCAGTCCCCTAAAAATGTCATAAAGTTCATATAAGGACCATATCAGGAAACAGATGCAAGGGCACTTTATGCTGTACACAGTAATATATTGATGCAAGATATATGTCTTCCTACAAGCAGGAATACTTTCCTTGAGGAGTATTTTGCTCACTTTCATTCACCACAGGACCAGAGTAATTGCTGGAGTGTTGATAGGATTTTGTTTTATGTTCATTGTTATACAGATTGTGTTCCCATTTCACCTTTTAGGTCTTTATCTTGATTCTGCAATTTGTTTGCTGAATTTTCATTTTGCTTGTTCAGGGATAAAAATCTTCTGTTTGTGATCCTTCCACTGCACACATTTTTTCTCGTCCCGCAGCATGGAATTGGTGTGTCCTTAAAAGCTGCTTTCAGGAGAGCACACGTGTGTGAAGAAGGGATGACTTCCCATGTTCCTTCATTCATTGCTGATTGACTGTAAGCGTTTTAGAAAGAGGAGAAGTTAGTTCAATGGGTGGATGGGCTGTGGAGGGAGCATGGGTCCTCAGCCTTGCCCTCCGCCTTCAAATACTAGGAACAGACATTCACTTGGACACACTAATTTTTCCCTCGAACAAGACTCCATATACTCTGGCTTAAGTTCTCCCTGACAATACTAATCAGTGTGAGCCCAGAACCAACGAGAAGTAAGACAAAAGCGTCAGCTGGTAAACAAAAATGTAACCTTTACTACCGACAGACTGGATTAGAATAATAAGCTTACTGTGAAAACCAAAATGGGTTTGTTTCCTCCCGACCCTCAGCCTACTCCTCAGAACAACAGCCCACCTGAGGGAGAGTTTGAGACCACAAGACAGTCACACTTACCCAGGTCACTGTCTCCACTTCTCTGAATGGAGAATGTGAAAGAAAGACACAAAATCCCCTCATAGTCAGGACTTTCCATGGAAGAGTTCCCCATAATCAAGGGTGTTGGAATAATGGATGTCTCCAGGCAAAAACACATCACCAGGAAGAGTAAGGAATAGGTTAAAAGTTTAGGAGTACACAGAGGTGATCTCTCCTCACAGAAACCAGGAATCAGAGGAGATGTTTCTCTCTGGCAAATTATAATAGCTAACGTTTATTTAGTTCTCTCTGTGTGTCAGGCAGGCACTGCTCTGAAAGCTTTACCTGGATTAACTCATTTAATTTTTTTAAAGATTTTCTTTATTTATCTTTACAGAGAGAGGGGAGAGAAAAAGAGAGGGAGAAAAACACTGATGTGATAAAGAAACATCAATTGGTTGCCTCTTGCACGCATCCTGACCAGGGGCCAAACCTACAAACCCAGGCATGTGTCCCGACAGGGAGCTGAACTGGAAACCTTTCACACTGGAGGATGATACCTAACCAAGGGAGCCACATCAGTCAGGCATAACTCATTTAATTATTATCTCCATTTTACAGATGAGGAAACTGAGGTACAGAAAGATTAAATAACTGAATGCGAGAAAAAAAAATCATGGCCAAGTAAAAGGCTTACCAGGAGGCAAAACAACATTATATCACTTACAGAAATTAATGAGAAAGTCCAGCCTAGAGGAAAGCATTTCTTTTCTTTTATATTTAGGGTTTCTTCTCCCAATACATCTGGGGCTATAGAAAAATACCTATGCTGCTTATGAACGGGGCTGGCCTTCACAGGGTGTGACAGGAAGGACAGCGGGGAATGTTCCTCCCTCTCCAAATATGTCTCCCCTTAGGTTGGTGTGGAACCCGCAGGAAATCCCCACTGACGTCTCTCCATCTCCTCGGGTTAATGTTATCCAAGATCAATTATAAAAGATAAGTGTTAATTAAAACAGTAACAAAAAAAACCAGCAACAATGAGTTTTATAGCAGCTTTTATCTCCTTGCCATATATTAATTTGGAGGTGGGAGTTAGCCCTAAAAAAAGAGCCCTAAGGAAATGAGACAGAGGCCGGAGAAAAAAGACAAGGGGAAGAGTTCTCAGGGAGAGAGGCTCAGTAAGAAGGACTCACGAGTACCCAGGAAGCAGTGTGTGCACAAAACAGAGAATGGCCTGCCGCTCTCTCACTCCTTCACTTTGTTTGACCTAATGTCTCCAAGTCTTTCTTCAGGGGATTTTCTTATAAAACCCCTGTCAGTTGCCAAAATGTCATTATTGACTGTCTACATTGCAATAAAACCACTCCTCTTTCCCCGAAGCTCTTCGACTGCCCTCTCCCACCAGCAGATAGCCCCTCTCCCTGAGAGTGCGTGAAGTCAGGGGTGATAAGAAGGACATCAGTTCTAGGATGTTACAGTGTAACATGAGTCCTGTAACATCAGATCTGTTCCCATGTTTTAGTTTCTAGTGGCTGCTATAACAAATGATCACAGACTGTGTGCCTTAAAACAGAAATGTGTTCTTTCACAGTTTTGAAGGCCAGAAGTCAGAAGTCAAGGCGTTGGCGGTGCCATACAACCTCCACAGGCTCTAGGGGAGAACTCTTGCCTGCCTCTTCCAGCTTCTGGTGGTTGTCTGCAGTTCTTGGCTTTCTTGGCTTGTAGCAACACCCCCCAGTCTGCCTCCATCTTCACACATTGTCTTCTCTATGTCTTCTCTTCTTCAGTTAGCCTCAAATCTCCCTCTGAATTTCTGTTATAAAGACATTTGCCAATGGATTTAGGGTCTGCCCAGATAATCCAGGATGATCTCCTCACCTCAAGACCTTTAACTTCATTACATCTGCAAAGGCCCTTTTCCAAATAAATTGACACTCAAAGGTTCCAGGGATTAGGATGTGAGTATATATTTTGTGGGACCACCATTCAATCTGCTGCACTCCATTAGGAGGACAAAAGAGAAAAGTGGGGGATCGATACACTGTTTTAGAACCCCAATCTACCTAATCACACCAAGAAAAATGCTAAAACAAGAGGTTGTATATTGATGCTCTGAAGAACATGCCCCGGGATGGGGGGAACCACTGCGCACATGTCCCCACAATGTGGATAAGCATGAATGTGATCTTGGATGATGCATTCATCCTTTCAAGGGCCTCAGTTTTCTTATCTATAAATGAGGAGTTGTTCAGATGTTCTTTGAGAACTCTTCCAACTTCAACATCTTATGACTCCACAGAAAATTCCAGGCATGTTTTAAAGCCCAGCATGCACACAGAAAACAGACAAAAGTTATGTTATCACAGCTAGTCTTTCACTCAGCAAACACTTCGAATGCCTTCTTTTTGCCAGGAAAAAGAAGAGGCTTCAGTACACCGATAAAAAAAGCCATCGCATTAACTACAACTAAATCCCCAGAATCTCTCAGTGGTGCCAAATCCACAAGCCCCCACAAAATTAAACAGTTTTATACAAAATCTATCTTATCTAAAAGAAGAAAAAAGAAGAGGAGGAAAGGAAGAAAGAATCCTAACATAACTCATCTGAGGCAGGGCTGCCTCATTGGCTCGACGCACACCTGATGTTGTGCTGTGCTAACGAGACTCTGTACGGAAAACAAAGTGTGTGGTTCTGAGAACAATCCTAACTCTAGGAGATCTTGCCCAAGTCATTTAATATTCCAGGATTTGTTTGTTCATGTGCAAAATGGAAAAACCATAAGAATGGCTATTCCACAAGGAAATGGTGAGGACCCAGCTGAAGAAGGTATGGTAGGCATTTAGCGGCAGCTGCCTGGCATGAGTGGTTTCTTCTGTTTGCCCTGCTCAGGAGAAAGCAAACAGATCTGACCTTAAACAACATTGTAAAGTTCACTTTCACCTGCTTTCCTGTACTTTTCTTTTCCCTCTTGATGGTAACCCTTCCTGGCAGTTTGTTCGTTTGGTCCATTTATTCTTGCTTTCAACAAATAGCAATTATTGATATCAAGGAATCAATTTTTGATAGGAACATGAAGATGAATAATATTTAGGCCATGGCATTCAAAAGCATACATATATGTCCTGTACAACAAAATCATGTACATAAGTCTAGACAATCATTTAGAACTTTAACTAAATCTGGCCCTGGTTGATATAGCTCAGTGGATTGAACATGGGCTGTGAACTAAAGGGTTCCGGGTTCAATTCCTAGTCAGGGCACATGCCTGGGTTGTGGGCCAGGTCCCCAATGGGGTCCACATGAGAGGTAACCACACATTGATGTTTATCTCCCTCACTTTCTCCCTCCCTTTCCCTTTCTCTAAAATAAATAAATAAATAAATAAATAAATACCTTTTTTAAAAAAAGAAATATAACTAATTCCATGTCACACATCTTTATAATGGAAATAATTACATTCATTTTTTATTTCTCAAGATTATTGAGAAATTAAAAAACTTGTTAAGATCTTTAAATCTTTAACTAAACAGCAAATGGAAATATACAGTTTATTTTGATGGTTTTTATTTGACATTGTATTAATATTAAAACTACTTTGAAAATAATAAAGATATAGACAATTGATTACAAATTTTGACTAATTCAAATGAATTGTCAGAACTACCCATTAGATTCATTCATTTGTCTCTCTCTGCTTATCTGCATAGTTATTTCTTCCCTATTGCAAAAATTAAACTGGAACAGCAAAACTAGCTCAAGTTTAGCTCAGCATTTAGAAGCCTGAGCCAGGTTAACATATATAGACTTAAAAGAAGGAAAAACTGCCCTTCTTTAATTTAGACTTTCACTAACTGGCCTTCTCATCCCTCTACTTGGTGTGTTTTTCTTTTTTATAAGATAATCTGCTTACCAAGCTGTAGACAAATCACATAGGAGTATTCTCTTCATTATGGCAAAGTACAACAAATCAGATTTCTAGTTCCTTTCATAGAAGTACTTTTATAAAACAAGTAGCAAAAGATGCTAAATATAATCCAGAAGAGCTCGTGTTCATATGGAACATTATAGTCATAGAAAGAAATAAAATTTTTTATGAATTCTAAATTTGTTGTGTTTTCAATACCGTTTTGATACAATAACATAGTTAGTCGGCACTTTTGACATAGAGTATCAGGGTGAATGAAAAGGGATTACTTTTACTTTCTCGGGGCCAAAACAGTGTAGGGATTGGAACTGGCACATGATGCACCATTGAATGATATTTCAACTATCATTTTAGATGGCTAAGACCTATTACTTACTTTTTTTTTAACTGTCCTGAGACAAGGAGAGTTTCATTAACTCTCACCAACATCATTCCAAA
>VMDR010010318.1:0-31087 GCA_007922815.1 Macrotus californicus | reverse complement strand
TGTCTATTGTTGTCATTATTTTGGGTTGTGTACCTGGAAAATGTTAAACTATTTGGTAAGTTTCCCTTCCTGATTCTGTTTTAAAGACAGAAGTGTTATACATGTTGGAGCTGGGTAGGACTCTGTATCTTTTAACCTAGGAAACAGACATAGAGAAATTAAGTGCTTTGCCAAGGTTACATAGCCCACAATGCCAGCTCAGGATTTTTTCTGGTGTATTATAAAAATTCACTGAAATGTGTTTTTTGGTATGTGCTTGAGTGTTTCTCATATAGAGGTACTCCAATAATTCTCTCTTTTAAACATGTAAGTGCACTTAACTTGCCTTCAGCTGCCTCTTTGAATGACAGTTTCTCACTCTTTTTATTATGTGCATTCCAGAAAGATAAAATCAGTGCACCCTGCTTGTAAACCAGTGGGCAAGCTCATCAGCTCTACATCATGTGGATTCCTTTCCTTAGCCCACCCCGACCACACCCCAGCCTGAAAATTGAGAGTCAGAAATCCCATGCGACTTTAACTTTGTCAATTTTAGTTTTACAACCAAAGTTTAGTTTTAGTTCTAATTATTCTTTAGTCAAAATATGCAAGAGCACAATCTATATAGGATCTATACAGACGTATGAACCATGACTGATTATCAAAGAATATGAAGTCATGCGCATAACCAGTGTGAAGATAAAGAATTAAGATAATTTTGTATGGGAATTATTTAAAATTAAAACCTCAAAATTTTAAAGAAACACTTATAAAATGTTATGGGTAAAAGTATGTTGTTGCTACTCCCGGAAAGCAATTATAAATTTATCATGATAAAATGAATTTGGAATGTTTTTGTGGCATCTGAATAACTGCCAGACTTAATCATGTTTATTTAGCTTGAAATGAAATTGTCTAGCCACACATGTGCTGCCAGTTTAAAAAATTATTTCCAAAGAACATTATTTTGCAGTAGTGTGCTAAAAAAGGAATTAGCCCACCAAGACCTCATGACCAAGAAGGATTTCTTCCTCTTTCTTTAACCAATGTTATTGCATGAGGAATTTTATCAAACTTTATTTCTGAATCATAAAGGACTCAACACTGCGAATGTAAATAGATTAGTGCTATCTAATTAGCATTACATTCAATTACTTAAATTTTTAAATACTAGGATTCCATTTGATGCTATGTGTGACTAAGCAAGGTACCCATAAGGAAGACCTTTCAGGTTGCAGGTGGCTGAAAGTGAAGTTAGCTATGACTTTTCCTGGTAATCGGTGACCTAAGTCTAGTATTACAGGGAAATTTATCAGTCTGTGAGCATGCATTGCACAAGTGAAAAATGTCAGTGTACAAAAGGCATCTGAATAAATGTCATTCAACCAATTTTATTATTGATACTATGTTTATTTGGCATGTTTGTCCCACAATAATCATTTGGATTTACCATTTTAAACACCCCAGGACAGGAAGTAGAACAGGCAGAAGCAGAACACCTTATAGCTTTTAAGTGATCTGTTCATAACTTTGGGGAAGTTATCAATGGGGCAAACATCAAAAGACTGTTAAAAATTTTCTTATTTAAATATATCTGACATATAACATTGTATAAATTTAATGTGTACAATGTGTTAATTTCATACATTTACAGGGTATGGCACAAATTATGCTCCTTTTTCATTATAAAATCTTTTATTACAGATTCATAAGCATGTAACTCTGTAACATAACAAAATCACACTCAAGCACACCATATGACATTTTAGGTGAAATGTTCAAATTAAAACTATAAATTATTATGCCCATATTATTACCCTACCAACCACACTCAAGCAGGCGTTACTTCTGTTGAACCCTGTATGTATTGTAATATGATTGCTATGTTAGTAATACTTAGCACCTCTATTATATTGCCTAATTATTCTTTCTTTTTAGTGGATGAGATAATTAAGTTTTAACTGTTCACATTATGTGCCAGTGGAATTTGTACTCGATATTGTGAAGAAAAAATGAGCAATAGCTTGCTCTTGAGGACAGGGGAATAGATAATATATTCCCAGTAAAAATCTAATTTTCTTGTTTAAAGGGACCTTAATAAGGGCCCCGACATTTTTGGATTAGCTGAGGTAAGGGCATAAATGAAACACAAGGTGGAGATGAAAAAGGAAGAATATGTTACATGGTTTGAAATTATAAAACCATATCCGAGCAGAGATGTGACAAAGCTTGTTTCTCTCCAAATACATACCAAAATGAGCAAAGACAGGAGAAAGAAGTAGTCCTTTTAGAAACGCACGTGTAGTCTGTATTCCCTAGGATATATATCATTCTATGCAGTGGTTGCTCATGTTTTCTTCTGCTGCTCAAGAGATTTCCATCTAAAGCTGAAGGATGTCACAGCCCTATCATTTGTCTCTATAAGATCTGCTGAAAGACAGTAATTGATAGCGATGGATTGTATTCCAGCATGATTTAGATGTAATTGGAATGTCAAGTGAGAAAGAAGGAAACAAATATCAAGCATGCTGACTGCAAGTGTCCATTTTCGCTTCTGTCAATTTCATCTTACCTGTCTCTTTCCTAGAATTTTCTATAAAAAGGCATGTCCAAACTTGATTCTGTTTAACTAAGAGGGAAGTAAGGAAAGTTGGAAACATCTTACACAGACAGAGAATTCTGGTGGCTTTATTTATAAAAGTTTTGTTTTTGTAAATTGTTTTCCAAGTTAACATTTATTAAGTGCTTGCTCTAATCGTGGAACTATTAGAGGACAAGTGAGATGTGGCCCTGTCATGGATTTTTAGTGGGGATTAAAACAAAAACATGAACACAGATAACTGGGAGGACATGCGCTATGATAAGTACATGTAAAGTATTACAAAAACAGAGGACGAAGTACATGAGTGTAGCATTCCTCACGAGAATCTGTTCAATGGAACCATGTATTTACTTATCCGCAAAATGACAATATAATGACTCCTTTGCTCCTTCTTTCCTTTTTTCATCAAAAACTGGATCTAAACTGAGAGTCAGCATGAATGACCAAGAAAAAGCTAATATATGTCTTTCGCTTATAAAACCCAACCCAGAAAAAAGAATTTATCTGACTAAGGAAGGAAAGTTGGTAAAGGGGGCAAGTTCTATAAGACAGTGTGACAGATGTTTGTTTGTGTGGTGTGTGTGTGTGTGTGTGTGTGTGTGTGTGTGTATACCTGTCCACAAGGTATCCAGCCATTAATATGAAAAATAGAGACATTTTTGAAGAAGATACAAGAAACATTGTACATAGGACAATGGTACCTCAGTCCCCTTCAAAGTAGGCACCTTGGAACCTCACACAGTTCTCCCAGTTGCCATCAGCTGCCCTGTCATATTTTCCTGAATCTCATTGACAGTCTGAAATCTCTTCCCTTTCAAAGGTGATTTTAGTTTTGGGAAAAGCCAGAAGTCACAGGGCACCAAATCTGGGCTATAGAGAGGGGCTGAGTCACCTGGGTGATTTGATGTTTCACCCAAAAACTCTACATGAGACATGATGCATGAGCAGGTACGTAGTTGTGATGAAGCTGTCAATCACCAGTTGCCCATAGCTACAGCCTTCAGAACCATGCAAAGAGTTTCTGTGGAGAAATGTTCAAGTTTAATGCAAAATTTGTTGCAGATTCATTGCCCTATTTGCTCAGTCATTTTGAATGTGATGACCACCCAGTTAACATGCTCACTCAACAGCTTCTACTGCCCCCACTGACTAGTACAGTGAAGTCATCATTGTTCATACATGCGCATTCCAGTCTACTCTCCTTGGCTGTCAGGCTACACCAATGTCACGCAAACTGTTCTCATTATATTAACAATGGCTGGACATTTTCCTGGACAGACTTCATGTGCATGTGTGGGTATGTGTGTGTGTGTATATTCAATTATAATGAACACCATATAAGAGTCCCAGTTTCCCCCTTGTCTGTAGTATTGACTTTCATTTTTATAAAGCCCCTGAACCCCTTCTCAAATGATATCTTATAGAAAAGTACAATACATAAAACAGACAAGACAAAAGTTTATTCTGTTGAAGCTAGAGCAGAAGGCCTAGCCCACTGGTTCTCAATTTTTATCTTGCATCAGAATTAACCAGAGGGCTTATTAAAAATCATATAGCTGAGATCCATCTCAGATTTCCTAATTCTATAAATCTGATTAAAGCCAAGTGATTTACATTTCAAAGAAGTACCCAGGAGATACTGGTGCTGTAGATCCAGGGACTATAGTTTGAGAATGCCTGGCCTAGAGCCTCCCTCTCTCTGCCTGGCTCTCACCCAGTAAGGCAGCTCTGAGGCAGCTCTGGGGCTCCTCTTCAAAATTCCAAGGGCTTCTTTGTAGAACCCCTTGAAGAACATTAATTTATATGTCAAGTCCACATCCCTTTGCTTGGACTCAAGACTCTGAAGCCTGGCCCCAGCCTGTGACTAGAGCCATCTCCATGAACCGTGCATTCACCCAGCAACCCAACAGGATGGTCCTCCCCACTGCTCTCCAAGCACGAAATGCTGCCATTGGCATCTCTGCCTTCACATGAGATGTACTAATACATCTCTTTTTTATTGTTATTTTTTAATGGAGGCTTATTTGACATATAGCATGTTAGTTTTAGATGTACAACATAAGGATTTAATTTTTGTATATATTGGGAAATGATCACTATAATAAGTCTAGTAATATCAATCACCTTACATAGTTACAAAAAACTTTTTTCTTGTAATGAGAACTTTTAAGATCTATTCTCAAAGCAACTTTCAAATATGCAACATAGAAATACATTTCTTTACCCACTTAATTGCTAGGAAATTTTTTTCCAAAGTTCTGTGACATAGCCTCTCTCTCATGAAAAGAAGTAGTGAAGGCTTTAAAATCCACAAATACATTTAAAATGTATCTGAGTGAGGCACAGATAATAAAATGCCCTGATGTTGAATGCCTCTACCTTAGAGGAAATGAATTCTGAGTCAACCTGGCTGATATTAGAACAGGCAGCCGCTAGAAATAGAGTGGATTAACATCTCGCCCCGTGGTACCACTGTTAATAAATAATGTTTGTAATGTACTTAGTGGGTTTCCTCCAGATTTCCCATGCAATTCTCAGATGTTGACTGTGGACCATAGGATTGAGGAAAACTAAATATAATAGTGATCACCTGCTATAAAGCTTCTTCAACCAGAGAAACACTAAAGATACATTAAAGTAGCATTCCAAGGTCAACACAGGCCTGAACTACTGCTGTCTAGAAAGGTCTCCACTCAGTTTTAATAAAGTCTTTCCTTTATCATCCTAATTGTTGGACAGCTGTCCTGGAGTTGACAGACACATTTGTTGTGTTTGTTATCTGGGGATATTCAATGCAAACCAAGTATCTGTCCTTGAGCAATGACTGCTAAAGGTCTTCAGGAGGCAGTAAAGAATTGGTTTCTCTAAATTCATGGAAGCCACAGTTTAGTGAGTTAGAGACAGACCTAAAATTTGGAGTCCTTCATGACCTCCTTTGTTTTCACCATTTGAGAGTATATTTGATATTTTATTATCTCTAGTGCAGAGACGACAAATCATTTTCATCTTGAGTGTCAACAGTAATCAGCTGGTACTCACTTCCTGCCCTGATGATGCATTGAGGACGACTCTGAGACTGCACTTGGGCTCAGAGGAAAGATTACTGTGATAGGTTAATAACACTCAAAGAAAGAAATTTACAGTTAACATGCAATGGGTATGTACTCTTACTCTAAAATGAGGATAAAATCTTATAGATAGGCCTAAGAAATGTGTCTGCCTAAAAGACTTCTCTGAATAAATGTTGGACCAACTTTTAAAGCATGTCAGCTGAAGAGGTGCCAGTGTTTTTGCCTTCCAAGGAGTCCACACATCTCAATCAGCTCTGATTCTGTCTTTTCATAGGACCTAAAGCAATAAAAAGTTTGACTATTCCTTTTGCCTGGCTCTGTGCAAAAGCTGTTGATAGAATCTCATTTGGAAAGAACTCCAAGGATGTGCTTTCCTCACAATTTTCCGCTGCAGAAGAGATACCTAACCATGTGGCAGTCCCTTATCCTTTGGCAACACTTCCATTTCTCCTCTTGGGCACATTTGTAACCAAAGGCAAAGTAAAGAGAAATTGCAGAGACACTGATCAGGATTTGTCACCTAAATGTCCTGCTAGTTCTGGCCTGAAGTGAAGAGCTTGGCAGCCGTGTCTGCCTCCAGAGCAAGGCTCTCCAATGGCACTTACTGTGATGATGGGAATGTTCTAGATCTCTGCTGTGCTATCAGACAAGCACTGAGCACTTGAATCGGAATTATGGCTGGATTGACGAATAGTTGAATTCTGCATTGCATTTAATTGTAATAAATTTAAGTTCAAATTGCCCCGTGATGAATGGCTACTGTATAGGATTGCACAGCTCCAGCATTTCTGCCATTGGGTTCCACCAAACTGGGAACCCTTGAATGCCTGACAGATTTCCACTGTTCCCTTTATTTTTAAATTACATTTTTTCATTCAGCCAACATTATCCAGTCATTCAAACAATATTTTTTGACACCTACTATGTTCCCGGCACTGGCAAAAACACGCCTGTGAACTGAATAGACAGCAATCCCTGCTGTTGTGAAGTTTACATTTTGACAGGATTATATAAATAGTAATAAACATAATAAAAGGTTGTATAATATTTTAGAAGGTGATACAGAGAATAGAGGGGATTTCCAGATTAGGAGATAGTGGAAAAGCCTCCGTCTTCAGCACCTGGGTAAGCGCTGAGAGAAGAGAATACATAGTAATCTAATGCACAATCCCTGCATCCAAGGAGTCAAAGTCCAGTTAGGACTTTTTCAAGTTAACACATCTTTATAAAATGCCATATATGACACAAAACTTCTCTTACAATAGGTACTAAGTGCCTTTCTTACTGCCCTCCACCCCAGCGCACCCCTACCTCCTGTTTCCTTTTGTCTGTGTACCTATGCCTTCTCCTTACTTATCTACTTTGGGATTGTAGAGTAGGTTTAAAAACAAAGTAAAAAGAAAGCGAACAAAAGAAACACTTACTCTGTGAGTAGTGGTAAGTGAAATTTATTGAACATGTTGTACCATCAAGGTGTGTGCATCCTGCATAATTATAGGTAGCTTCTCTAAGATTGTTCTAACTACCTCACATCTCTGGAGGGAATCCTGAGAAGCCCCGGAGAACAATTTCTCTAGGCTAGACCCTAAAGTAAGATCATTTCTCACTTTACATATTTACTTATATATGTGCTATTTCTCTTAGGCCTTAGCTGAGAGAGGCCATTTGTTGATTCTCAGTAAAAAGTTGGGCAAACCAGTGTACTCATCCCATCCCATTGGTAACTTTTGTGTGTTCCATCCACTTTGTCCCCAAGTTTCTATTCAACTAGTGCTTTCTGAAAACCATCAGCATCAGTCAGTTGCAGATAAGTGAGTTTAACATGGAGCATCGCTTATCCTGAATTGCTCTTAGGGTTTCTAATTGTTGAGCAAAATATTTAGTTGTCTTTTTAAAAAAAAAAAACATTTTGTTTATTTATTTTAGACAGAGGGAAAGGGAGGGAGAAAGAGAGGGAGAGAACCATCAATGTGTGGTTGCTTCTCGCAAGCTCCCTGCTGGAGACCTGACCTGGCCTGCAACCTAGGTGTGTGCCCTAACTGGGAATTGAGCCAGCGACCCTTTGGTTCTCAGGCTGGCGCTCAATCCACTGAGCTACACCATCCAGGGCTAGCTGTCTTTTAATTAAAAGGAACTTTGGGCATCTGATAGGCTAGGGGAGTAACTCTGGAAAAGTCATGGATCTTTGAAATTACATGACTTAGTCTTTTGCACATGAGATCTGTAACATCCTGACTGAGGAACAAAGCAGAAGAAATGTCCACTTGTATCCAGTCATTTAAACCACAAATGACTAACTTTACATTACTACTCTGAGTTGAACCTATATATTTAGATTCATATAATTTATTATCAGAGGTTCTCCCTCTCTTATTCTCTTGCCCCCTAGACCCTACCCTGATGCTTTCAGCTACAGTATAATCTTAGTGAGTCAGTATACATCTGTATGCTTCAGATTCTTCATTTGTAAAGTGGTGGCTCTGAAGTTGAATCATTTCTTTATCCTGAAGTTCAAACCCCTCAGCAGAATTTTCAGGTTAGTGCTTTCCTTAAAACATACAGGCTCCAGAAATATCAGGAGTTGATATGAGATCCTGCTGGTGATGGGATGTGACTGCAGGGTTTGAAAGAGGATGTGGTAGGATCACGTCTGCTTTGCAGAAGCTCCATTTGATCAACTCTGTGGGACGCAGATGAGAGGGGGATGAAGACAAACCAGTTAGTGGTCTGTGGGTACCGTCTGGGTAAGGGCCCAGATCAAGGCGGATCGAGAATGATGTTGACTGGAACAGTGCTGTGGGAAGTCAGATACCTCTGTTACTTAGTTTCTGGAAGGTGCTGTTGTTTTTTGTTATTCCTCTCCCAACACACCCCAAAGTGAGAGGAGGACACCAAGGAAATATTCTACTCTTCTTGCAGGTGACAATCTGGGCACATTACAGGTTGATCCAAGCAGGCACATATTTTATGCATGTCCCTTACATACAGCATGTAACAGAGACAAGGTATAATGATGGCACCCATGGAAAAAAGGATCCAGCCAGGTGTCCAAGGCCTAGGAAGGGATATATGGAGTACATAGTAGATACTTAATAAATATAAATAGGTCACTGAATCAAAAGAAAACGTTTGTAGGTTCTATGATTCAAATAAGCAATAACATTTTGAAAATATCATCAGAGGTTATACTATCACTTTTAAGGAAAATTGTGATTCTCATAATCAGCTGTTAAAAGAGGAAATCTATTTATTCACTTATTTTAAATTGAACTTATCAGGGTGACACTGGTTAACAAAATTATACAGGTTTCAGGTGCACAATTCCACAACACATCATCCGTGCACTGTGTCATGTGTTCACTACCCTAAGTCCAGCCTCCTTCCATTACCATTTCTCCCCTCTATACCCTTCTCCACCTCTCCCCAACCCCACTTCCCCTGGCAAAACCACCCTGTTGTCCATGTCCATGAAAAAGAAGGAATTTAAGCTGATGCTGATTAGATGTGGAAAGAATCGATGCTTTACAAGTCTCATCTGAACAGCATCACTTGAGGAAGTTCCTTATCTCCAAGATGATCAGCATTAACATATTCCTTCTCTATATATTTATGCTTCTCTTCAATCAAGATGAGGTCTATTCCTTCCCTCCTCTTAAATCTGGGCTGCTTTCAATGACTTGGTTAGTTGACAATGAGGAAATGACATTCCAGGATTTCTGAGGTCAAGTCATAAAAAGCTTTGCAGTTTCTGGCTGGGCCTCTTTGAACACTCTTTTTTGAAATCCTCACTTTGAGAGAAGCCAGCTGCCATGTAAGAAGTCCACCTACCCTGAAACCACCAAAGCAAGCAATGTTGGCCATTCCATAGTCACTCAGGCATCCGAGGCCTCATGCCAGAGGAGGAGTAAAGATATTCCTTATTGGATATTCCAGCCCCAGCAGATACCACGTGGAGAACTGAGGCCCCAGACATAGAGTCTCAATTGAACATGTATAGCCAACTTCAGCCATTCCAGTTTCTCCAGCTGAGGCCCCAGGTATCATGGAGCAGAGATGAATCATTCTTACTGTGCTCTGCCTGAATCTCTGACCCCCAAAACCATCCACACAATAAATAAATGTTTTTACCTAAGTATTGGTGTGCCTTACCAATTAATAGATTACTAGAATATATGGCATATTTCCCTATAAGTTATTTGAGGCTAGGACTGAATATTCTTCATTTGTCTCCTCGTAGCATAGTGCCTGGCACATACTAGGTACTCATATTGTTTGTTGAATGAATAAATAAATAGATGTGTAGATGTCTACATGGAGTGTTTGCAAGGTTCTTCTGTAATTGAGCCTCCCAAACCTGCTTAGTATCTCTATTTCCCCAATGTAAGAAAGCACTTGTTATCTCTGCCTCTCTGAAGTGGAATGGTTGTTTCTCCAGCCTGGATTGTGAGTGGCCTTGTACCACTGGGCTCAGCAGTTGTGCAGAGCTGGCAATGCCAAGACAGCTCCGCATTGCACACAGAGGCCCTGGCCACTGGTCGTCTACTTAACAAGAAGGAATACTTAGTGACTCTTTTCTAAGGAGCATGTAGGACCATGTTTTGTTTGTTTGTTTGTTTGTTTGTTTGTTTTATCCTGACCCGAGGATATGTTTATTGATTTAGAGAAAGAGGAAGGGAGAGAGAGAGAAATATTGACATGAAAGAGAAGCATCATCAGTTGCCTCCCACACAGGCCCCAACCAGAGACCAAACCCACAACCTAGGCATGTGCCCTGACCAGGGATCAAACCCACAGCCTCTTGGTGCACAGGACAATGCTCCAATCAACTGAGCCACCTGGCCGGGTCAGGACAGTGTTCTGATAATAGCAAATGTTGACATAGTATTTGGGATGTGTCAGGCACTTTTCTAAGCCCTGTACAAAGATTAATTCACCTAATATTTATAAGTCTATGAGATAAGTACTATTATAATTCTTATTTCATATGTGTGAAAAATAGGACATGGAAAGACTAAATAACCTTCACAAGATCACACAGGTGGCAAGTGACAGCTTTACTCCAGACAGCCTGGCCCTGGTGGCTGTGATGTTTCTACTCACGTGCTGTCCTGCGTCTTTGGGAAGGATTGGACTGTTACTTGTGATCAAGGCTCATGACACTTGGTGGTCACTTCTACTGGAGAAGGGGAAGAATAAAAGAGAAATACCATTCTCTATGACCTTAGGCGAGACGTAACTTTTCTGTGTCCTTAATGTTACATTTAGTACTTTGTTTTGGCTTCAAGAAAATAATAAAATTTCACTTTTCTTTAGAGCATTAGAGATCCTGTAGGAAATGATGTCATTTAAATGCCACATTGTGATATTATTAATAATCCTTTTTTATTTATATAAGTAAATCTTTCCATATTGTATCTGAACAAATTAATAGAGAGTGTCTGTGGAGCGCATTAGAAGGGCTTCTCTCCCCGAAAGCCATTAATCCAAGCCCAACTCTCCACATCCCATTGAATTCTCTATGTGTTTTCTGATTTTTAAATCTAGGAACAAAACTCTGGTATTGCAGGTAATTAAATTCATTCTGAGGAGAGTGTATATGCAGGTGGTGTTGCTAGCCTTTGAACAGAATGCTGATAGCAGACTGTGGGAAGTTTTGTGGGTTACTCTGAGCACTGGATGAGCACTGACCTATTTCAAATAACTCTGTGACTCATCTAAAAAGCTCCAGGTCACAAGCAGAGCATATAAAAGGAGACATAAATGCCATAGTATTAAAAATTCCCTCACTTTAATGGCTACACTTCCAATTTTAGGCATAACAAAAATAACATTGGTATATGGAGCCACAAATCAACAGCTTCCATAAATAGGCACCCCTTTGTCAAAGGCCAAATTCTAAAACTAAAATTTTACATGACCATGTTTTGATGTCAAGAAATTTCCAATTACTATTATAATGCCATAAAAAGAAAACTAAATTGGGCTTACTTCTATTTTTGCTGACGAGTAAATATCACAGTCAAGATTTTTAAATCATTCCAGTGTTTTGCAAGGAAAAAAGGTGGGGGAGAGCTCGGAAGGCAATAATTTCAAGAAAGCAAGCTTCTCAATATCTTTCAGAATAATGGCCACAAAATAAGAAAGGATTCTTGGAGCAGACAGAGGAAGCCTTTGTGCCAAACACCAAGTGTCTTACTCAGCACAGGAAATCTCGTGAAAAATTAGAATCAAATACAATCTCCCACGTACTAAGTGCACTTTGCCATTGTCCTCATTGACCAGTCGTTTCCTTATCTCCCCCAAACTTACCTGATTTCTTTCAGATGCTCTCTATATCACAAAAGGAAAATCAGTTCCCTACAATAAATACACTTAAATTTTTACCTCCAATGCTGATGATTAGGAAACTGAAAGATATTTTTATAGGTTACAGTCAGGAAAAGCAGCACCATGGAGGAAAGGTTGAAATCAGTAGACTCAAGTTACGTGACTTTGCACGAATCATTGAACTTCTTAGAGCCACAGCTCCCTCCTCTGCAAGATGGAAAAGGTGCTTGCCTCCCAGATTGTCATGAAGATAAAATGAGATTATCCCTGAGGTCCACTGTGTCATAGACCATTACGTGCTATGCACACACCACATGTTATGCAGGATTTTTCCAAAGCAATGTTATTAAAAATCTTTGGGCCAAAGACATGACACTGAATATCTGTTATTTCTTTGTCAAAAGGGGGAGATTAGCAAATGTTGGGTAGTAGCTAAAGGCAAAGAGGCATTGGAAATACAATTTTCCTCTTAATGCAATCAAAAGGATAGAAAAAGAACTAAACCAGCAATAACAGTTATTGATGTTTACTGAGTATAACCAGTGCTTTAGAAGAACCAAATCACCTTTGTTGCACCCAAAACTGTCTCTGCTCCACCAGTGATAGGCATCCCACACCTTGGGAAACAACTAATCTAGAGATCTCTTCTACTTCTGGAAGTAGAATTCCACGGTTCTTATTGCTAAATGATTTATCCAAAATCACTTTAGTCAGCTGCAAAACTGTGCTAAAAGTATACGATTCTTAGTGTCTTTCATCTCTCCTAACCACTGAAGCCCACAATCAGCTAAGTTGCACGTCATTCCTCAATTTTTTCAAAATTACAGGCTGGATACAAATGACAAGGAGATCCTTCAGAGAGTTAATGACCTTAGGGAACTGGGATTTTATTACAGATGCTTAGCAGTGGAAAACAAATTTTGACTTGTTATAAAAATTAAACACCTGCAGATGAATGATTGAATCTATCAAGTGACTAATCAGAAGAGTCTCTTCTATTGTTAGTCATGTACAACATCTATGTATACTTGATATTGTAGAATTCTCTAGACACATCCATATGGGTTATTTGTCAACTAGACTCATGCCAGGTACGAGTGCTCAGGCTCTGACTCTTCAAGAAAATTTATAGGCAACTCAAAAGCAATCATGTCACTTTCCAACTTAAATTCTTTAATAGCTTATCATTGGGGGTAGTGGGGAGATAAAATCTGAGATCTCTAACACTATCTCATAATTTCCCCTATTATCTTGCCCTTGCTCACCCCTTCTGCGGCCCCATGCTGTTCCACTTTTTCTTTTGCTCTCTATGGTCCAGGCATACTGACCTTTTATTTTATCTAAACTAGGCCTGTTCATGCTCTTTTGTCTGCTGAGAATGCTCTTACCCAGCTCCACCACCCCCTGACAATACTAATGCTCATTCATTCCTCAAGGCTTGGATAAAACAGCACTTCTTCAGTGGAATCTTCCCTGAGCTCTCTAGATTAGATTCTATTCAACTGTCACAAGCTTCTCTACTTCCTTTTACCACTGTCAATCACAGTTGAATTGCTGGTTCTTGTCTTTCTATTTCACTGGTGTATAAGCTCGTTGAAGGCTGGGAGTATATATCTCTCATCTATCCCTGTTGCCCTGGCATGCACCATAGTGTCTGGCATTAAATAGATATCACTAAACAATTGTTGAATGACTAACTGAATGAGTGAATGAATGAATGAATGGTTTTAGACTGGTCAACACCCAAGACCACTCAGTCCTCTAGAATAGTAAGTTGAGGTGATCTGGTATCACTTTTCAACCTTATCTAGCCCATCCTCTTTTTCTAAATGTATATGTTCATGATATCAATCTTCCTGAGGGGCAGAGGAATAACCCATTCCACTAAATTGAGTGACATTCTAGGACCCTTTGTATAATTCTGTCATGGGAAATACACCCTCCTCAAAGTTGGGCCACCATAATATCCAACCTAGAGGGCCCAGGTGAATCCTCACACAATCCTGGACAACAGCAGGCTACTGATATGAACATATTCTCAAACCTCCCATCTTGCTTTCTTTTAAGCAACAAAATTTATTATGCCTTTATGTTAAAGGAAATTTTATGATTTCCTGCTCAAATAGACACAGCGATGAAGAGAGGCAGTGGTGCGGTATAGTGGGTGTGATACCAGGCAACGTGGTGTGGTGGGAAGAGCGCTGGACAAGGAATCAGAAGAACTAGGTTCTGCTCTGGCTCTGCTGAGGAACTATAAGCATCTGGCTCTTTTTGGATAAAATATCCTTTCCTTTTAAATTGTATCAATCTTTTTACTATAGGGTTCTTGTAAGCACCAAATGACATAATAATTATATTGTACTATTGCATGTAGGAGTTGCTGATATTTCAATTATTTTTAAAAAGTGTAAACTTTAAAATACTAGGCAAGTTATTATAATTTGGTCACTGGTTCTCAAAAAAAAAGTTTTATCTTCCTGATTTTGGACACTACCTGTTAAATAAAGTGAATTTTTATTCCCAGCCATTTAATGGCTGGTAGAAATAGCCCAGTTTTTTCTCACCAGGCTAGTGAGAGAGGAGTTAAGCTTAGTTACGATTGGTCTATCTTTAAGAGATAAGAGAGAATTAATTGGATATGATGTACCTCCCTTGCTCTCATTAATTCTTCTGTAGGGTAAAAACTGTCTTTTAATAAAGCAGTTAATAAGATACCTCCTTTGGGTCAGGCTCTTGTTGGCTGTAACACACCAAATCTTGACATAAATAATGATGACCTGAATCATAGGCCAGATAAGCTACCACCTACTTGAAATGATTTAGAGGAAACATAATTTCTATTTTTCTTTATCAGTGCTCAAAAATCCATTACTGAGATATGACCTTTGTTTTACATACAGATAAAGTTGAAATTTAAATCTTTAGTTAGTAATACAGTAAATTTTTTCCAAAATGCTAATGATTAATTAAAGGCATTTTTGATTACAGCATTTGAGGATGAGGGAATTAAACATATCCCATATAAAAGAAAGAAAAAGAAAACAGAACCAAATCTCACTTTACTCTTTTAGGGTCTGAGACATTAAAGTGGATTTATTTTTAAATGCACTGTTTTTTTTTTAATTATCCCAGTCAAAATAACTATCGTGAAAAAAATACAGGAAGAAGTAACTGCTATCTCAATGGTCATAATGCTTCAAATGTTCTCTAACATTTCTCAGTAATGTGCACTGAATAGGAGCTGGGGTGACCTGTTTTGACATTGTTTTTCATTGCAGTCTTATAAATGAATCTTTGCGGGACCAGCTGTTGGTGACCATCCAGAAGACTTTCACGTACACTCGAACCCAGGCCCAGCATCTGTTCATCATCCTCATGGAGTGCATGAAGAAGAAGGAACTGGTATGTAAGCACTGCCCGCTGTGAGTGGCAGAGCTCGCTCCGCGTGCCCTGTGTCTATTTAACCATTTTCTGGAGTCACACACTTCTCTTCCCAGCCAAGCTTGTAACCTTCCTCAAGCCCCATTGGCTTCTGTAGTTCCCTCTCCTCAGTAGCTAAGACACTGCTTTTCTTGCCCTAAGTTAATGAACTGTGTGAGGCAGGGTTTTAGTGTCATTTCCTATTGAAGTTCACCCAAGTGCTTCTGATTGCCTCAACCAAACGATTCGAAGAGACAAAGCCAGTTTCCTCCCGGAAAAGGCTTCAGTTGATCCTCTCTTAGGTTTGGGGTTTCACTGTGCTGGTGAGTAGTGAATCACTGATGTGCTTATTGTCAGATATCTTAGTGACCCAGGGTCTAGGCTAATATGCTAATCGACACAGGCAGAAAATGGAGGGATGAAACCAAGGAATGCTGGAAATTTCTGTAGTTTCCTAAGTGTCCTCCAATAGCTACTGAAACATTCCCTGCATCTGGAAAAAGTGTCTTACAGAATCTGATTTAGTCACAGAGACCTTCTGCTAGGTGAACGGAAATAAAAAATAAGCTAACATGTAACTAGAACTTGCAATGTGCCAGGCAGGATGCTAAGTCTCTGCAGGTCCTGATCTTGTCCCGATGTTTGCTACCATCCCAATGAGAGAGGTATGATTATTGTTTTTACCTTAAAGATAAAGAAATTCAAAATCACTTGATTCGCAAATGAGGAACTAGGGCTCAAAACAAGTGGTGTTTAATGTCTGTTGGAAATATCTTTATTTAGAAATGGTCTCACTGAAGCCAGTGTAGTGAGCTCGCCCACTCTGGGTAGATTCTCCAGAGGCCCCAGCTGGCAGGGACTATTCTCAAGGGCATTTGAGCCCACCTGCTGACAGGGGAGGTAAGGAGCACTTTAAACCCTGTCAGTGGTTTCACTCAGGTTTTAGACGTTCTACGGTGGAGGTAACCATCCTGGAAGGATTACCGCTGGGGCATCAGGGGGCCCTTGTCTTCCAGAGGGTCACCAGGGCCTGACCCTAAAAGGCTCAACCATGGGGGTGTAGATGGAGTAGGAGGAGCCTTCTCCCAGTTCCCTCCTATGAGCTGGAACTGTCTTGTGCAGCACAGTGTCCCTATACCTAGGACAGTGGCTGGCACACACAGGGGCTCACTGAGACTGCCAGCAGAGAGGGTGGGAGGCAATTTCTGAGCTTGAGAAGCCAAACTTTTAGAAAAGGGGGATTTGATCCAAGTAAGCAAGAGCCACCTTTGGAAAGCATTCACGTGATCTTTGTGAGAAGCTCTCAGCAGCTTCCAGGTTCGGGTGAAAGGAGTGGAAGTGAGGAGGATGGGACAACACCGGTAACCCTTGAGTGATCATAGACCTCAGCATCCTGTCCCTGCTGCACAGAGAAGCCAACGTGCAGATGGGGCTCCCAATCGTGACCCAGGAGAGTGTCTATCATCAACCCGGAGAGCACCCCTGGCATTCTCTCATCTAGGAGGTAGTCTGATCACAGCTGTCAGTTCACCCCTGCCTCTGCCCCTAAGGAGCCACAAGAAACTCTGAGCTTCCACATGCCACAGTATGGATTTTCTCCTGATTGAGTATTAATGATTTTCCAATGCTGAGGCCAATGCTGACTGTGAAAACTTATCAGAACTATACATTTCAGCAGTCCTGCAAATTTCTTAGGAAAGCAATTAGGATTAAAATTCTCAGAACCAGTTGGAAGTCGCAAAACCAAATGAGGCTGAATGTGCTTCTCCAAGTATTTCATAGGAGTGTTCCCTGGGACTCTGCCTGATAATTGTCATGTCATTTAATTATGGCTCCTGCTAAAAAGGTCAACTGCATTTTAATGTGACATCTTTATTGCAAAATTTATGGGGTGTCCCTAGCTATTGGATAAGGCAATGTGATTTTAACAAGAAATAAATTGTCCTTATCTGCACATCTGGATGGAAATTAGTTAAGATTTCTTCATTATAAATGTAATTATAATAATTTCCATTTTGGAGGGACAATTTATGTGCATGGACAGTACTCGGTACTTAATAAAGGAGGTGGAGGTGAGGCAGGCATCACGTTTCCCTTGGAGGGAGCAGGGTCGGTAACAGAGGCTGGGCAAGGTAAATGATGTGCACACAGCAGGAACAGCTTCGCTATGACTGTCTTGTTCTGGTAGCTTCTACTCACCATGCTGCACAGTCAGCACACAAAACAAGGAAGCGTTGCCTAGTGGAGTTCTATTTAGCTCTTATCTCCTTCAAGTTTCCTTCGATTCCCTTTACAAACTGAGACATAGTATTCTAAGTATTCATAGTATATACTATATTCATAGTATATAATTTACATGAAAGTTGAGATAATAATAGTATTTATAATACTTGGGCTAATTATTCAATTAAATAAGTTAACATATGCAAAGAACATAGAAAACACTCAATAAATACTTTTATTTTAACAATGATGGTGATGTCTATGTAGTATTTTATATTTAACAAAGATTATTTTCATATCATCATATTTGATACTACAACCAGTTTTGCTAACAACAGTATTAGTATCACCATTTTACAGAGGAAAATCAAAACTCAAAGACATAGTGACAAGCCCATGGCTTGAACCCAGAGCATCTTTCTGCAAGTCCTGGCCTCTCTTTATTGTATTGCAGCTGATTTCATATTCTAAATATTAGGTATGACCAAGTTTAAAATGACTTTAGGTAGAAGCCTATTTCCTCTCTTATTCCCAGAGGAATCTAAACAAGTGTTCATTAGACTTTGAGATTCCTAGAGGGGGAAAAAAAATACATTGTTGGTCACTATTCCTGGGCCTGCCCCTGTATGGCAGTCATTATATTTCTACAAGGACAATGTAAGTGCAATATCCAGGTCGCTTGGTATTTCTATATCAAAGGCAAACTAAAATTATTCTTTCCAGTATAATATTTAATCAGGTTAACTAGAAGCCGAAAATTAGACATCAACTCATGTCCTTCTCACAAAATATTCATTGAAATAAAACAGGAATTTGAAGGAAGTATCATTTATACAATTTCTTGCCAAGACAGCTTCTAATGCTAATAACAACAACTCCTGTATTATGATGTATAAAGTACTGTAATGCCTTGTGTGGACAAAGTTCTGTTGCATTCCTTGTGCCGTTTGAGCTGCACAACAACAGGGCAAGAATCACATCTGTTTTTTGGCTAACGAGAAAAATTAAACAAGTTGGAGAAGGCCCCAGAAGTACACAGAAAACGCCCATTTGATTTTCAACTTTCCTCTCCAGATCTCAGATTCTCTCTCGTAACCAACACAACTGCATAAAATTTTAATGCTTTTGACCTTTTTCAACCGTAATCATGAAACACATCAGTAGATTAGAGGCAATAGAAAAACATAGAAAATACTGGACTCTCTTTCATTGGAAAAAATAAAATAATGTAATAAATGAAATATAAATAATACACAAAAATAAACACTATAGTATTATTTTATTTGCTTTAAGAGCTTACGTGCTATATAATTTACATGAAAATTATTTTGAGTTCCAACTCTAGGGACATATTTCTACAGACTGGAGGGATTCCACTCTGAGCTCCCACTCTGCCTCCTGCATCCGTGGCCTTACCATGGCCGTCCAGACAACCGGTCTTTGCTCGGCCTCACAGCCCCCATCCTCTCCACTCCAACTAACAAACTGCTGAGTGACTCCTTTTAAGGAGCAGCTCTCGTAATGAAATCCCCATTGCCCTCCCTAGCATTTCCCAAAGTGAGAAATGCTGATTGCAAAGGAGATAATTTCAGGTGAAATGAACATTAATATTTTCATGTTAAGATATATGTTTTTGTTCGCATATATATTAGAAATAATGATAAGAACACAAAACCATGGGTAGTACGCCTAAATAAATACAAATTTTAAAGAAAATTAATTTGAAGGAGAAGATCTAATTGTAATATTTATGTATGAATATAGCAAAAAGATGAAGATTGTACAAGAATGGCGGCAGGTTGGGACACACAGGCCCCCAGAACTCAGTTCCAGTTGCTTGGCCTGCCATTAAAGACCATCCATGATGCAGACCGAGTCTGCCCTTCCAGCCTCAGCTACTAGTGCCACTCCTCTTGTCACTCGTACACTAGTCTAACCGAGTCTGATTTTGCTTGAGGAAAAAACTGTGCCTCATGCATTTCTCTTTATGTTGTGCAAGCTCTTGAATCCTCTCTCTAATGTTAAAAGCACTATGTCTAACAAGCACTTGGGTCAGTTCTCCACCTCTACCCTACAGCCTATTCCCTAATAGGTATTTTTCCATTCCAAATAGAAATATGTGGGCCAGTGTTTTCCCTGAATTTAATAGAGGACGAATTCTGAGCCTAGTGTCTGAGAATAACTACAAGTCTTTACTGAGTGCTGTAAACCCCTCAAAAATATACGCAAGGTTTCGTGAGCATAAGCATCTTATGGGGAGAATGCATCGGATTCTCAGATTCCCCAGGGGATGACTGACTCAGAGTTAAGAACCACTGTGTTATAGAGGTCTCTCCATGGCAGCAACCAAGTTAAAGTCACAGGGACCATGTACAGGGTCTTACATTCCATCTAGTCTTTTTGGAGATACCTCACCTGGATACATATTTAACTTCTGAGCAATTTTTAAATATGTAAACCTCCATATTTCTCATGAGCAGTTTTAATACAGCTAACCTCTTACATGCTGAATCATATATTTCAGGAAGTCATCAGCTTACGAACAGGCTATGATCCAAGGATCAATCCTAGAATCAATTTTCTCATAAAGCAATATAAGTAATTTAGCAAAAGTCTGTTTTGCTTTCAAGAGCCTGAGAACAAGAAACCAAGAAATGTAGTAGGAAAGAAAAAAAAGGTTGACATTGTCTCCTTTTTGGGGAGAGGATTGACCCTAGACAAAGTTGTTAATGTATTACCATTTGAGTAACTGCTCCCTCCTTCTCTGCAGCATTGTGCCCCAGAAACACCCACAA
The DNA here is from genome assembly GCA_007922815.1 of Macrotus californicus. NCBI lineage: Eukaryota > Metazoa > Chordata > Mammalia > Chiroptera > Phyllostomidae > Macrotus > Macrotus californicus. The sequence goes on along the minus strand of VMDR010010318.1, from coordinate 10,670 downwards.
AACCCTCTTACACACCCTAACAGAACTTCCCCCACCTTCTTCCTCCAGAGTTACCCATCTTTCACCTCCCAAAATTAAGTCTATGTCCTAATTGAAGAGAAACTGGCCTGGGATTCTGGAGGCCAGAAGTATTATTCAATTCACATTCATGTATGTCAGACTGATCTCCATAACATACTTGAACTTCCAATAGAGGACACATACTGAATTAAAGGGATCATTGATTGAGGGACTGTTAGGAAGTATGACAACTGAAGGGGGAAATAGAGGTGGGAAATGTGAGGACGGGGTGGTCTACCAATTGAATCTTGTATAGCAATCTCCTTCCCATGTCAACTCTCACACTCCAGTCATTTCCAAATGGCCTCCTACAGCATCTTCATGATGGGTTAAAGGCAAGGAGAGAGAGAATGCTAGACATAACAGCCACTAGTCCACCCTTCCCCTGTTTTAAATTTGTCTTAGATCTCTAACCCTTTTTCCTAGTAATATTTCTTTGACTAAAGATTGTAGGACTAAAGTTTGAAAATCACTGCTCCAAAATAGATATTTCCCGGCTTATTCCTTCCTCCACTTCTGATTCCACAAAATTTACTCAAACATTTTAAGCTGTGTTGTGTTTTTGACCCACAGTGTTTGCAGGAGAAGGAGAGAACTCGAGGGTTAGAGGGAAATAAATGGGAAGGAGCTAGTGAGGCTATTTACATGCATGAGTTATTTGAAAACCAGGTGTCTGAAAAACCAGATACTTTCTGCTTTCTCTTTCACATTAATCAATGGTACAAAATACCTCCTATCATTTAAACTCATTCACCCACGCTTTTTTTATATTGGTATTTACTGTCCTTCCTACCAGATGTGAGGCTCAGTAAATGAATGCATTCATCAAATTCCAAGGGTTCAGCCAGGACCATTAGCCTGTTGTTGGCTATGTGTTGTTCAATATATCATTTCTCCTGTTTATTGGGTTTGCCTTCACCAATCCCAAATGTTGCCCTGAGAAAATTATCCTAATCAGGAAAGACAAACATGAACTACAAAGATTATCACTACTATTATCTCTGGCATCGATTTTGGATTTCACCTGCTTTACTTGGCCCTTTTCTCCTTCAAAGGGAATTTAAAAGTTTTACATGCTAATCTTCTCCTTTATCTTGAACATTGTTTTCCTTTTCTCCCCTCTCATCTGGCCTTTTCCCTCCTATATTTTCTTTATTCTCCTGCCCAATGCCACTATTTGTTATCAGCACAGTTATCAGTTACAGGAGCTGGTGCTCGGGCCTCACAGCAGGGCTGGTCTGTCACCTTCCTGTCCGTATGGCAGGAGCAACACTTCATTCAGCCCTACCCTGTGGGCCACCCCATTGGCCTGTGTTGGCCACATGGCTAGGTTTCTTCTCCTCCTCTTCCTTCTTTTTAATCCATAGAAACATAGACACATAATCCATAGAAGCAGACAGGTTTGAGGTGTTAAGAGAACGCACAGCAGTGTCTCTCAACTTTGCCTACATATTAGAATTATGTGGAGCTTTAAAAACTGCCAATGGCTGGATTCCACCCCTAGAGATTCGGATATAATTGCCTTGCAGGGTGAAAGATGTTAAAAGATCTCCAGGTGGACTTCCTGATATCAGAAACTTCTTGCTTCTATACCATTACCTTGTACACATTCTATTTGCTTCTGTGCCTTTGAACCTTGAGAAGGTCTGGCATAATTTGCCACAAGAGATGGGCTTAATATTTCTGGAAAATATATTAAAATTTCACTTATAAAACTCCTCATTTTTAAAGATACCACAACTGAAAGATCAGGATACATTGAGAGCAGGCCTGATGGGGGGCTGAAGCAGAGAAAGATCATAATTAAAAGAAATTGGCCACGACTGACTTGACTTTAAATATTATGATCACATTCTTCTCCAAGCACTTGGGCATGATATTTAACAAGCAATGAGAATGACTGTTGGGGCTTCACTGCCACACCACAGGCTCTCCGCACACACCAACAATGAGCTATTAAATGACAAAAGACAAACAAGAGAGACCTGTCCCTGACTAGTGTAGGGAAAGGAGAGAAGGAGGGAAGAAAGAGTAAATTAATACCTAGCTTGCCAGTTGCTTTTTCTAATTTTATCTTCCCCACAATACTAAGAGAGAGGTAATACCATCTCTATTTTTACAGACAAAACATGTGTTAAAAGGAAGTAACAATTTGCTGGAGGTGACTCTGCTAGTAAGTGGTGCAATCAGGCCCCCTCCTACCACTCCCCCATTATCATCATCCACTCAAAGGACCATGGCCCTAGTTTTGAAGGCCAGAGAACACAGACTCTCCAGTTATGAATGAAATAAAGTTCCCCAGCTACTTCCCACCAACCTGTCCCAGGTGGGTGGAAGGCAGGCCCTTCCCAGGGGAGACGAGGGTTACAGCTCTCAGCCCTCCCAGTGGAAGCAGGTCCACTTGGGATCCAAGAAATGGAGTTTGAGTTTTTCTGGCAGCCTGTCAGCCTCCAAGGGGAACTGGGTCTGGGAAAAACAGAATTCCCACCAGCAGGCTCCATGAGCGCTGCATGAGTGCAGAGCCTGGAGTGTGCAGCCTCTCACCAGGCTTCTCAGGGAATGGGTTGGAGGGCCTCTGCTACAGAGCGACTGAGGAGACCGAGGCTTCGCTCTCACAGGAATTACAGCGCATTCACAAAAACCCACCGTCCTCTCATCTAACAACACTAAGAAACAGTCAAACACTAGTGACTAGAACATTCTATACAGGCAAACTGCTGGACTTCAAAAAAAAGGCATCATTTCATAATTCCAAAATTGTAGAGGCCAGACTAAGTAACCAAAGGGAGAAATCTTTTACAAAGTAGCATTTTCTTGGGGTTGGGGTTGGGGTTGGGGTTGGGGTTGGGGTTGGGGTTGGGGAGGGGCTGGAACAGCAAGCAGTCTCTCAAGAGAGATTTTCCCTAGAAATGACTATCAATACTTTCACCCTAGGTTTCTTCTTGCTTTGGCACTGGTCTCTCATCTCGGCACTCTGGTCTTCTTTCAGCACCTCAAACAACCCTGAGTTGTCTTTGGTCACAGATGCTAGCTTGCATCCTTTCTTCTGCCTGAAATCCTTACCTTCTAGTCTTCACATGGCTGGCTCCTTCTCATTCTTCATTCTCAGCTTGAACACTACCTCCTTCAGGAAGCCTTCCCTGACCACCCTTTATAAAGCAGTTTCCCCTTTCATTCCACTCTTTATTTCCTAATAGCATTTACCACACTTTACAATTGTCTTATTTATTATTTTTGCATGTTTTTGTCTATCCGCACCTTTAGCATGCATATCTATATTGTCTAACATATCACATATTTCTAGATATAAAGTAGATCCTCAATTTAAATAGTTGCTGAGTAACTTAACAAATGAAGCCCAGACCTGCCATGCCTGATGCTTCCTGCATTCTTTTTATTACTACAATTTAGACTGAGCTTTATTTCAGAACTTATACTAGGCACTTCGCTTATATTTCATTTAAGACTCAAAACAATGCTGTGTAATCAGTGTTATTTCTCCAATTTTATCAACTAAGAAATTTTGGGAGAGTAGATTTCTTGTTTTAATCAACACTGTAACTGAAACAGCCCGGATTCAAACACAGATGTGTCTAACTCCAAAGCGTTTGTTCTTTTCCCTTTGTAACACTATCCCTAAGGGGAAAAAAAGAGAGCATATTAGGAAGAATAGATAATCTTTCCAAAAAAAACTAAACAATGCTTCTCATTTATCTTTCACCCTCTCCTGTTATTTGTTTCATTCCTCGCCCCCCCACCCCCACCCCCCGCCGGCCCCCATTTCACATTGCAAGAAAACTTGCACGCTCACTGGCGGGAAACAGGGAAACTAATCTCTGCCACAGATAGCACGCTCTGAAAGCACTGAAGTCAGAAATCCACTCTGAATGGCAAGCTCTTTTTCCATGGCTGTCAGGGACATCTCCTCTCTTAATGCCTATTTCAGAGCCTCAGCGCAGCAGACTCAGCCCCTGCACCTTCAGAGAGATGCTGCTGAACGGCTGAGTGCTCCAGAGAAAGGCCACAGTGCACAGATAACACACCTCCCAGCATCCCAACACTCAGGGCTCACAAGAACTAACTCGAAAGTTCCATATGAACAAAAAACAGGGGCAGGGTGATAGAGGAGAGAACCACACTGGGGCACAGAGCTTGAGATTACTGGACTTGTCAATGGCCTACCTATGGCTTTAAATACCCATGTTCCAACTCTGCCTGAGATAAAATGTTTCTTGACAACCCGCTTTCTAACCAGACCTCAACCATCTGCCATCCATGAGCCATCATCTCTTCATCTTCCCCTTTCCTTGGTCCTCGGAAGCTCTCCATCCCCAGTGCAGCTGTTTTATTTCCTTGTATGGGTTGATTCTGTCACTCTGCCAGCTGAGCAAACATGGTAGCTTTCTCGGGCACAATAAGATAAGCCAGAAGGCTCAGAGAGGAGAATTTTTCTAAACCTCCTTATAACATACTGACAAACTCCCAGACACCCCGTGGGCACAGGCACATTGAGGGGCGGGAAGCAGAGCAGCTGCCAGGCCCAGCAAACCTCACACACAAGTAAACAGGGGCGTTTGCAACCAAAGCTCACGGCAGAAAAATCCAAGTAGGAAATGCATCTCTCGAAAGCCAAAGCATCACACATGCCAGCAAATTAGAAGTGTTGGACAGAAGAAGTCCAGGAGCTGCTAGTGGCACCCATGCGGTGGGCTTCGGCTTAGAAGACACATTCACATTCCACTTAGGGTCCGCTTAGGAGTCACACAGAGCAAGGGAAAGTCTGCCGGTTCCCTGCAATCTCTCGTTCACCAAACTGCTTTTGCAGTTGTTCATTTCACCGGCATTTACTGAGTCCCTGCTACAAGGCAAGCTCTCTGTTCTAGGGCCTGGGGGTACAGTAGTGTCTACCCTCATTCGGCCTACATTCAGAGGGAAGAGATAATAAAGAAATATGAAATAAGCATATGGAAAGGAGAAGGGAATGATCTTGCGCTAAGAAATCAAGGGCTACAAGGACTAAAACTTTGCTTCTGGATTTAGCGAGATGGAGGTCACTGGTGACCGTGAGAAGGGCAGGTGCCGTGGTGTGGTGGGAGGAAGCCCTGAACGGAGTGTATTCGAGAGAGAATGAGACTTCAAGGAGTAGAGACAGCGTAGAAAATGCTTTTGAGAAATTTTGCAATAAAGGAAAACCAAAAACGGGGAAGAAGCTGGAGGAGACCAGAGATCAAGGGATGATACCACAGTAACTCTTATCCATAAAACGAAAACATGCCATGACCTGAAATATTTATCCTATCTAACATTGGAATACACAGGAGAGGTGTCAGTAATTATCTTCATTCCCTTATAAACTCAAGAGAGAAAGCACCAAAATATTTCTGGTCTGGGGGCCACTGAGGAATCAAAGAGGCTCAAATAATAATGATAATGTTAAAAAGCTGCCATTTGTTGGACGCTTTTAGATACCAGGCAGTTTGTACCCTCTCTCATTTACACCTGAAAACCACCAGTATGTATTATTGAAAACTTTCCTTTCTAAAGCTTGGAGTGGTTAAGTAACTTGCCCTAGGGACAGAGAGTTATGCAGCGGCATTAAAATTTGAATCCAGACTTCTTTAAATCAAAAGCATCGTGTCCTTTCCACTTCTCTCTTCTCATGTGAGAAGGACAGGCTTTTAACTCTCCGGCCTTAAAAATTCTCACCTTCAGATGACCCGATTGGGTGGAAGCACGACCCAGATGACCTCCAGGTGCCATCCAGCTCTGCTTTTCATGGAGGTGATTTGTTTCCACAGTTTTCTTTTGGATTTCAAATTATTATTTTTACTTTTTAACAAATCAATTTTGCATCTCTCAGTGAACAATCATCTTACACTTGATTTTTAATGTAGCTTTTATTCAGTTCATGTTTCCATTGTGAAAGTAATATGTGCTGATTAAAAATACATTTAGTATAGAAAATTTGGAGACCACCAAAAAATCAATGGAGGAAAAATATCACTCATAGCCCCATAAGCCCCACAGACTTTTGCTGAATTTCTTTATAAGGCGTTTTTCTTTCCTTATGTAAGTTTTTAGATTTATTTTATTTCAAACACAGTGATAATCAGGTAATCTCTATACAGTGAGATTTCTCATTTAGCATTAAAACTTTGCACTTTTCCATACTATTTATAAACATCCATTCTTAGGGTTAAATCATTCATTACCCCATAGTGAAATTTCCCTGCTGAAAACATTTAGGCTGAGTTGTAAACTGAAGAGAAGATGCTGGCAGTGCACCCAAGGCCTCCCAGCTGTGCTTTTAGAACAGAGTAGGTGTCTGGTTATAACACCCAAGACGGTGCTGCTAACAGCTCTCCCCCCACTCACACCATAGTTCTCAAAACTGCATCTGTAAGGGAGCTGCCTTGGCAAGCATGCACTTTGGGGTCACTCTATTATGGTGCAACCCTATTGAGAACACTCGAAAACGCTTTGGATTTAGAAGCATGCCAACCCCACATCCGCCTAACAAAGCCCTCCCTGACCATTAAAATTGCACGTGAATATTGTTTATAGGTATCTGTGGAGGGTTGCATAATATTCCAACATTTAAACAAAAGATAATTGTGAAATATTATAATACAGAGATGACCCTTACTACTTGACCCTTTTCACTCATGAAGTTTATATAATACAATTAGTTTGAATTCATGTATGTCCCAACCTTTTGTTGGGCAATTTGCTGAGTTGGTGAGTAACATAGATTCTTAGGCATCATGGAATTTGAGGTAGTCAAAACCTACTAGAGAAACTTTGTCCCCTAAATACACAGTTCCAAGTGAGGGGGCCACAAGAAAAGAGGACATTGCAGGACAAAAAGAAATACGAAGACCCAGCTTGTACATGCCATTGGTGATGAATGCAGCCTTTCACTGATGTACTCCAGCCAGTCCTGCCTTGTTTGATTGGCATTCTCCGTAAATGGGGCCCTAATGCTGGCCCTGTAAGTCTCCTGTGCCTCAGTACAATACAACCAGCAAAGTTACTTGCATACCAGCTGTTGACTAACAAAACCGTGATCTACTATTGAAGAGGCCTTGGGTCACTATACGTATATTCTTTACATGTAACAAAAGCTATGTCATGGACAATGTTAGAATCCAATTAAACCACAAACCAAAATTCCCCTTTATTCTTTCTCTCAGGCATGCTCTATTTCTCTTTTTGTCTTTCTTTTCCTTTGGAATTGTTTTGCAAGCAGTATGGCTAATAAATCTATGTCTGATCAGGAGTAGTTCATTTTGTAAAACATCATTGAAATTAAACTATTGATGAATAATATTTCTTTTCTGGACTGTTGTTCCCTAGAAAAATTGTATCTTCTTGGCTGCTTTGTCTCTCACCACTATATTTTTTAAAAAAACTTGTTCTATACATTTGGAAACAAGAAATAGAGCCCCCTGGTGTTGCCTAAGAAAATAGGATTCTTCCACAATATTGCAGGAAATGCATTTTAGGGTTACACACATAGGAGGATTTGAAATATAGTTGCAACATTTACTGGAGCAAAAACAAAGGACTGCCCCCAAGCACACCATGCCCAATGTCTCATCCATGACCAGATGGCTCAGCTCTGTCTCACTGTATAAAAAGTCCAGCCTCTAGGGCCACAGACCCACACTTGTCCTCACCATGCCCAGGAGGGGGCCAGGACCCAGAGCTGCCATGCCCTTAGCTTGGTATCCAAGGCTCCGGTATTTCATCACAGTCTCTGTTCCCATCCAGCCCAACAGCACTGCACTTTGTCCCACGTGTCTGCTGAAGAGAGCATGCACCTCGGGCCTTTTTAAGCTTTGATTATATTTCCTTCGGTCTTGGTGAGAGTAGGCTTCCTTCCAAACTATCCAATCCCTTTCCTGGCTCTTCCCAGGTTTCATGCCCTTATCCTATTCAATCCTTTTCCTAGATTTTTCCAGGCTAGAAACCTCCCCTTTATGGCTACCATCTTGGCTTATTCTGTGCATGCTTCTGCAGAGGGATTTTCCCTCACTGGCTCTCCGTCCCCTGTTAATCTGGAGGAATGGGTGGTTGTTCTCTGGGAAAACTGGAAAATTAGTCTTTCCTGCCTACTGGGGGAATAGTATCCATTTGGTGGGGGATATGGCTGTTCCCTGGAGTGTGAAGCTGCCCCTTCCTAGTTAAACCAGCTTAATTAGGTGTCTGGCTTCTTTCTTTTTCCTTAATATCTAACTAACTGCCTATTGTAACACTTGGATTTTTGGAGGAGCCAAAATACTGGGAAATGTTAGGAAAAAATGTCTTTTTCAGGAGAGGACATATTCACTAGCTCAAAGCCTAATTTTAAGCAGTTTACAGCCCCCATGACCAGCCTACATTTTGCATAGGAAGAGAAAGACAGCAACTATTTGGGCAGTGAAGGGTTTGTACAGCAGTCACTGGAACAACTGGCTGTCAGCCTGTACAAACATTCTCCCGGATTTATAACACAAAATTAGTATATCAGAATGAGCCTCCAGGGAGCTCAAACACCCAATTTACAAGCTTTTCTGCTCCCTGTTAGGGTTGAGCTGGGTCTCTGTCCTTCTGGATCCCAAAGCATTCAAAACCAGGCCAAGTTTTGAAGCCCCTAGGGGAAATTACCTGCTTATTATCATTTCATCATTCCGGCATTATAAAAAACCAAACACTGAGAAGTTATTCACATGGAGCAAAACAAAATACTTACTCATCTGCTTCTGTTTGCTACCATGGATTCTTAATACTTCAGGGTGGATTTTTATTTATGTTCAGTTTAACCTGACCCACTCATCTAGGTTATTGGTCACTCCGTAGAAAGTTAAAGGATAGAGCAGCAGAGGGTCCCCCAAAGAGAGGAACTGCAGAGATTGTCAATATTAAATCCACCTGTTCAGTTTACTGCTGAGGAAACCAGGACTTTAAATAATAACAATAATAGCAGCAGCATCTATCAAACACCTGTGCATTTTCTAGGTGGCTTGGTTTTTTGAGCTTATCTGTCAAGTTTGTTCAGTGTCTCCAAGAACATGCCAAGATCTTTTCTGACAACTTTGCATGCATTAATTCACTTTTCTCATAACAACTTACGAGGAAGATATTAATACTGTCTTTGTCTGTAAAACAAAAAGATGACTTGCTCATGCCAACAGAACCAGTTAAATGGTCTCATATATTATACGGTTACATATTATAATATATATTATTATAACATTTATTTATGTGATGATATATCATATGTTAAAATATATTATTTCATATAATAAATATTATTGAAAATTATAAAAATCCAATTTTCTAAAAGGTTCTATACATCAAGTACTGCATTCAAGAGTGTTATAATAAGTCCATCATGTCTTGGTAAGGATAACCAAGAAAAAATAATATGCCATATCCCACACACTAAAAGCCCTCTGATTTGACTAGGTATTAAATTAAAACACCAACATTGCATCTGGAGAAGGTTCCAGAAGACATCCTATCGAATTAAAATATGAAGCTCACTCTTAGAGTCAAAACAGTGGCTTCTATGGGTCCAGAGACCATATTTTCAAAACTAAAATTTAGACTATATGGATGTCAGCTGACAACTAGACACAATATTTCAAGCAAGGATGATTCTGTATGTGTTTAATGTGTGTATATAATGTGTATATTTGGTGCGTACCAGTGTAAAATGTAGACCAACATTTTCATTTTTTTAATCCTCACTAGAGGATATGTTTATTGATTTGAAAGAGAGAAAGAGAGAAACACTGATTCATTGTTTCCTGTACGTGCTCCAGCTGGGGATCGAACCCACAACCTAGGCATGTGCCCTGGCTGGAATATAACCCACAACCTTTTAGTGCATGGAACAACAATCCAATCAACTGAGCAACCCAGCCAGAGCTAGACTGACATTTTTAAACTTCTTTTGTTTAAAGAAGTCAAACACTTAACTCAAACATTCATAAAATTTTTAAACTTGGCAATTTTAGAAACTGTGGGTAAAGTCCAATACAATCTGAATCAGAGAGCAGAGTATCCAATACTCTTTCACAGGTCAGTGAAAGTAAGTTACCAGTGAGAAAGAGGAAGCCCCTTCCCTGGATTTTATCCTAAACCCAGAAATGCACCCTTTCCTCGTCCATATTGTAAATATAGGATCAGTCACTATAAAAAGGTATGTTTAAGGCGCTTGATTCAAAAAGCTGCTAAAATGTGCTTTTGTTTTAAGGGACTTTCTAGTTCTTTCCCAGCCTTTGTCGCATGGCCTGGGTGGTTCTGTGATTGCTTAGTGTGCTCAGTGAAGTAGTGCTTGAAGGCAAGTGAAACCTCGGCTTGATTGGACCTGTAACAGCAGCCTGTCTACTTGAAATTAGACCTGGACTCCTTGAAATGAAACTTGTCATGCCCAGCAAAGCTGTGGACTGTCTGACATATCTGGGAATTCTTGGTGAAATTGAACTAGCCTGGCAGATAGACTCAAAAACCAAGCAACCTGGACAATGTTCTTGAGTCTCCCTTCCCCTCACAGGCCAGGAACACTAGTGGCTGTGCACGGGCATGGGATGTCTTCCCTGTTAGTTCCTGGTCATGCTTTA
>VMDR010010317.1:0-31087 GCA_007922815.1 Macrotus californicus | reverse complement strand
GAATCAAGAAACCACAGTGCTTTCAGTTTTAAGGGCACATTAGAAAGTTAAGCTTAATTCTGTATTTTAGATCTTCTACAAGAATAACTTCCAACCTCTTAACATGAGAACTTCTTTTTGAGGTAAATAAATTCCAAAGACCTTTCCTTCAGTAGTCATGTTTCTTTTGGTGTCCATCTGGTTAGAAAATTGTTTAAAAAAACTATAAACTGGGTAATGCACTTAAATTTCTACATACTTACATGCTTTTAACAATTTGTTCATGTGTATAAACCATTACTCATTCAACCCGAGGACCGAGAGTTGTATAACCTTTTTGTCCTTTTATGTACAGTGGTATGAGCAGAACCGGCCTGGGCTGAGAGCATAGTTAAACAGATTCCAGCCAGGCCTACTACAGATCCCGCAGCTCTCAACTCCACCCTGTTCTCTGTCACTGATGAGATACAAAAAACTGTAATGAAAGATCATGCTTAGTGAACATAAAGATTCTGGGATTCCTTGCAATAACTTCATGCCTACCTCTCCATAGAGGGTCTGTAGCATGTAAGCTGAGAACCACTGCTTTAAAGCTAAATTTACTTGATAAAATAGAAATTGACTTCATTCAGAACAATCAGAACTCTGCTTAATCATTATCCATAAACCTTCTAGATTTATCTCTTAACTTCTATAAAAAACAGTATTCTTCCATTTTGGACAGAACTCTTTGTTGTCTTTTGACTTGGTTCCAACTTCTAACATTGGGGGTTACATTCTTGTTTTTAAACTCTGAATATTTTCCCTGGAATTAGATCCACAGAGATCACTTCTGCCGGTTAGCATTCTAAAAAAATGTTATTAAAGACATTCCTCACCTTTGTAAGTTTGAAAGCATGCTTCTTTCTACAGAATAAAATCTAGCCTTTTCAGAAATGCAAGTACCCACGGTGTTGCTCAGACTACTTCCTTTGTCTAACAGATCTGTAACTCCTTCCCTGCCTGGCAATGTGCCAGTCATCCTTCAAGGCTCAGCTCAAGTGTTCAGATCTCCAGAACCTCCTTACCCTTTCTTGATTAAATTAACTATCCTTAATTGGTGTTCTCACACTGTAACACTTAACACACTGTAACACTCTACCATGTTTAAAAGCTGGTATGTCTGCTAGACTACAGAGCTTCTAAGAAGAGAATTTTATCTGATTTATTATGTTATTCCTAGGATCTATAAAAGTATCTTGGCATATAGCTGATGCTTAATGTCTAAAACTGAAGGTATTTGAGCTTTCATGTTCGGAAGACGTGTGGTCTTCAGTTATGTGGTACTTAAGCATGGGCTCACATCAGAATCACTCTGGGACATGTTATACAACACACACAGACACACTCTTGTGCGAGTGTGTCTGGAATGAGCCTAGGGCATTTGTTTTCTGAAAAGCTTCCCTAGAATTTCAAACTCATAACTCTCAGAATCACTACTTTATATACTACTTTTGTATTAGATATAGAAAGAAGAAATATATCTTGCAATTCACAACAATTCAGTGGCCAGTATATAACTAATGTTTTTGTACTGGTTTAATGACTGAATTAAACAGTCTTCATGGAAGGCTACTGCCATACGTATCTCCCATTACAAAAAAACAAAACAAACAAAAAAAAACAAGACTATCTCCTTGAGTAAAGCATCAACTAATGTTGAAAATCTTAGCCCCTAAAGTGGTGTGTCTAATTATAAGAGGCGAAAACCACTAGGTGTCCCCCATTAACCAGTCTGTCATTATCATTTTTCTTTGACCCAGTATAAAAAGCACATTTCTAAGATTTTACTGCGGGTAGGCATGACCATGTGACTAGGTTCTAGAGAATGGAATCCCAGCAAAAGTTAAACTGCCAGCTTCCTGGAAGGTGTCTTGTCCCTCTCATTTTCCTTCCCTCCTTTGGATGCAGATAACAAGCTTGGCAGTCATGTTGGACCATTAGTAATAAAGGTAGTCTTTACCACTAATTCCCTCACACAGGTGGGAGAGCGCAGATGCACCATGGAGCTGCCATTATCTGCAGTGCTTACCCTTCAGATTTCATTGCTGAGAGAGAAATAAGCACCTATTTTGTTTCAAGCCACTTTTATTTCAGGTTTCCTATCACTCATATATAGCTGGACCTAATTCTGGCTGATTTTTCATAAATTTTAAACATCTAAATGCATAGAAATTACTGATTTTAAAAAAAAAGAGTAGATGTTATACCTACATGGTTAGATTTATCTAAATTATTTTCTTAGTGAAGGCACCTAAGATAATTCGGAAAACTCCTATGGAAAACTGGATTTCTGTCTATCAGCTACTCTTACCTCATTTCCATCCAGAAAAACTTGATCATCATGTGGTTCAAGTTTAAATTTTTTCTTAGTTTCCTTCTTTTTGGGAGTTCCTGGAGTTTCCTCCTATTAAAACACAAGTTAAATAGAAGAAAAAACACAAACAAGCAAAAAGCACTATAACATTCATACAGTCAAAAGTTTTACTCTTTGAGATACAGAGATCAAAATTCTCAACTGTGGTATTTATTTATAAAAACCCTAATGCAGTTATCTTAAGTGACTTTTAATTTTTACTTAATCTTAGTTGAAATCACCTTTTTGGATTCTTCTTTTTCACCATCTTTTTTTTTTTCTTTTTCCTTTTTGGTCTTTTCATCCTTTAGATTTTCTTTCTTGCCCTTTTTATCTTCTTCTTTTACACTTTCAGCTTTTCCTTTTTCTTTTTCCTTTTTTATGTCTTTATCATATTTCATTTTCATCACTTTTAGTGCCCGGTGAAAAAATTGTTTCTTTAAAAGCCTTTAATAAAAAGGTATGAAAATGATAAGATACAGACTAAAAAGCAAAAATACCAAGCAAAACCTGAATAAAATGAGCAAAGACATACACTGGCAACTCATAGGAGAAATTACAATTAGTGAGCCCATGGGGGGGAAGTGAACCCCACCTCTAATCAAAAGAACTGTACACCCAATCTGATATAAAAGTTGTCAACTAACTTATTTTTAACTATGTAATTTAGATGAGATTGTAGGTTTGAAATTATCCTTATGAAACTTCTCCATGTTCATTGACAGTAATCAAGACTCTGCTTTCTTCAACGTTAAGTCTCAAACTCAAGAGCACACATAAGGAAGGGTTCAGTGAATGTAAGGTTAAGAAATGTTAACAGATTAAAAACATGCCCACGATTTGACTGATCCAAATAGTGTCTTCTGCTGTCTCTCTGTTGTTTCCCTCCATGTACTTCACCATTCAGCCTGCCACTATAATGAAATATCTTCAATTAAGTAATGAATAATTCAATGTGCTAAGGTGAGACTTCTGGACTCTGAAAACAAGTCTCACAGTATCAAACTGAAAGCTGTATAATATCCTTGGCAAAACAACACTCTGTACTCCTTGTTTGACTAATCCATTATTTTCTTATTTTCAGTCATTTTTTATGTTCCAACCTCAGGGTTTTACACTGGCTGTCCCCTCTACCTGGAAGGCTCTTCCCCCAAATAAGCATGTCTTTGGTTTACTACACCTCACTTCCTTCAAGACTTTCCTCAAATGTTACCTTCTCGTTTAGGCCTACCCTACTGAAAACAGTAAAGCCACCCTTCACCCTTCCTTGTTTCCTGTTATCCTATCTATAACACTTACCTTCTAACTTGTTACGTAATTTTTGTTATGCCTCTGTGCCCCTTTCTCTAGACTGTAAACTACTTACGAGATTCCTGCTTTATTCATTTCTTTATCCACTGAGTTTAGAAGCTCAGCTGACACAAAATTAAATCAGTCTTCATGGCAGTTGCTAACCTTATAACCCTACTAAAAACTGAGTTGCCCTTACACTTGCCACCTAAACGCCATCTTTAAAAATCTTCTGTCCCAGTTTCAGAGTTCCTGATTTGTCTCTTCATTTCTGAGTCCAACCACCAAGAGAGAACTCACTGCCACCATCTGCCTGTTAATGGTGATTATCCAATGTTCTATCCCCGTGGGTGCCTGCTCAAGCACATCATACCACTTGTGAACTAGATGCCTCCCTGCTGCCAATGACCACTTATTTCTGCTCATCATGTTGTGCCCTCTGGAGCACCTGTATTTTCGCCTGCCTGGCTGGGCTTCTTTTTGTCGCCCAATTAGTACCTCCGTGAATATCTCCATAAAGCTAACTTCTAGGTTTCTTCACCTGGCCTTCTACTTTTCCAGGAGATCTATATAGCAAATAATTGTCCAACTGTCTGAAAGTCCCCCAAAGACTTTACCATTATCTGTTACACATAAACATTTGTATGTAAACAAACAAAAAACTGAAATAAGTCCCTTAATAATTAACTACTTTTGAGTAGAAAGTGGGATTTAAGAGTAGTGGTGGGTATATAAAGGCGAATTTTATTTATTATTATTTTTTAAGCAAGTTTAAAAAAAATCCTCACCTATATTGATTGATTTTAGAGGAATGTGGGGGGCAGGAGGCAGAGAGGGGGATGGAGAGATAGAAAGTGGGACAACTGTAATAGCATAATCAATAAAAAAAATATATATATAAAAAGGTTGTGGGTTATATACCCAGTTGGACCACATGCAGGAGACAACCAATCAATGTTTCTCTCTAACGCTGATGTTTCTCTCGCTCTTCTTGCCTCTCTTAAAAAAAAAAAAAAAAATCAGTGAACATATCCTCATGTGAGAATTTAAAAAAATAAAATATGGAACTTTAAGAGGAAAAAAAACCTTCCCCTGGTGAGCAGATAGAGAAGGGCACAGAACCAGTAGGAAAATCAGCTTCTGACACCCCTCCTGCACAGCTGCCGCATTCCCATGAAAGAAAAGTAGACTATTAACCAGGCAAATTGGTGTTGAAAAGTTCACATTCAGGTTGATGGTTTCAAATACCACCTCTACCCCTTAACTAGCTGCGTTGTGTTGGGTATGCTACTTAACTTCAGTTTATTTATAAAATACGGTATCTATCTCACAGGGATTTCTAGGACTAAATGAGAAGCAAACAGATTGTTTAGTGCAGTGCCTGACATATGTGCACTCAATGTTAGCCATTACTGCTATAACAAAATCTTAAATTTCATTTAATAGCTATGGGACACATACACAAACACATTTGGTTTCATAAATCATTAATTATAGCATCAGTCCATTGTCTAATAAGTAGGTGTAGCAGTAATAAGTAGAATCATTGACTTATTTCTTGACAGGTCTTCAGAGGATGTCTATTTCAACTCACTCTATGCCTCAAAAGTTAGATGACATTTACTACTGTAATAATTATCAGTGCCTCCAGTAAGCTTTAAATATATCATATAGTACAAATCACACACAAAGCTCTCTGACATTTTCATGGTACTATTCATACTTCCCTATCTTAGTATGTTCTGTGCCCTTTGCCAGAATCAAATGTCCTTTCTTCTACTGTTCGCTGGGTAATCACCTAGTTATAGTTCAAAATTTGAAAAGACATTTTTTTCTGTGAAGTGATTCTTTAAGTTTTCCCATCTCTTTCTTCCTTACAGAACACACTTCACAGTAGTAGTCTTGAGTCTCCTTTAACAGACTAGAATAGGGGCTTCAGAGGCAGGAACCAAGTCAGTCATCTTTGTATTTCTGGTGCTTAGCATGTAATATATATTTGTTGAATAAACAAATGGATTAAAAGCAGCAAGTTATTAAATTGCTTTCCTCACCTCTTAATTTTTTTTCAGGTTTAATAAACATTTATTGATGCCAGATAAGTGTTCAGGACTTTTCACCTATGTGACGTGGTGAGGTTTCATTAAATATTCACATTGTGCTATGGAGTTACCATAAAGTATAAAACAGTCATCCAACTGCCTTCACATGCAGCTGCTAAGAAATTTAAAAAACTAACATGTGCAACAATTCTAAGAGAGTTAAGAGCTAAACTATATGAAACCAGCTTTATAAATTCTGTACAACTTTAGATACAAAGATTAATGTGGGCTGGAGGACCTGGGGACCACTACATGGTACAGATGGAGCTTGAGAGGTACATATATTGAAAAGCAGTCAAGATAGAGGGAGAACCATTAGTGAAAAATGGCAGGTTATGATCAAGTTAAGACCAGAAGAAAGAATGAGTATGGTATACGAACCGGAGTTGGAAGTACGTTATTGGCCTGCAGGGAGAAGGCTGGGGATACAAAGTCACTGGGAGAGAGTTAGGATGGTGCTAGATTAAAGGCTGATTAGTCTGTACTTCAAACAGGCCATAAAGGGGCATTAAAGCATATTAGATACATTTATTTTGTGTATTATCCTACACTTTGTTTTGTTTTTCTTCAGGCTGCCTTAAGCCACTCAGCAGCTTCAGAAAATGAGGCTTGGAAATGTCCTTTTGTAGTTTTGGCTGCAGCCAAGCAGGAAACCATGAGCGCCGGCCATCATGAGGTTTCCACGGTGGTCTTAGAAGTGGCATTGAAGAATCTAGGTATTACACTTCCCTACTTTAGTGCACAAAGGACACAACCTGACATGAATGGAAATAACATAAACAATGACACTTGAGTGTATCTCTGGGACATTCTCTGTACTCAGATCTTTTGGGCTTTTCATATAACAAGGTGTCAAGGCTCCTAAAAGGCCAAGAAATGTGGGTTAATGCTGGCTCCTCTCCTTAGAGGTTTGGGTGTACAGATTTAATATTCAAAGAGTGCTGTCTCCCTGCTACCTGAAAATACAGTTTTCCTATGAAAACTTCAGTAAGCTGAAGGGGCACATAATGAAGAGTACTGTCTCCCACTCTTCAAATACTCACATTACACTGCTTTACTTCCACGAAAGACCTACATTAGTACTGTTTTTGCTAACCTAAAGAAATCTGAAGAGGATTTTCCCTTTTACAAATAAAGCTGTTGCACATAGCTAATGTAGATCTCTCACGAGCTTTTAGAAAGTGGAGTATACTGGTCCTGGCAGGTGAACGCTTCATGTTAGTTTCTGCTTCATTAACTGCATCATCATTCTGTTGGAGGAGCTGGTACAGCATGCAGTGGTTAAGGGCATGCTGGAGCACTATGGACCAGACTGTCGGATTGAGAACTCCGGCCTTGACACTTAACTAGCTGGGAACTTGGATAACTTATTTAACAGTCTGTTTTTGTGTTTATGGCATCTCTTAATTTTTATATCATATATAAAAAATAAGTCTATTTTGAGGCAAAGTGGGGAAATTTGCACTTTGGAGTACTAAGCACAAAAATGGCTGTAAAGAAAAATGCCGACTACACAGCACTGTTTGCTTATCTCTGTTCCACCCACAATGAAATTCTCATTGTTTCTAAAAGGTCTATTAGTGACTCTAGCCTTTTTTAAATTGTTGTCCCAGCACCCCCTGCCCCTGCACCGTTCCTCTCCCCTGCCCCGCCCACCCCCCTCCATCAGTCAGTCCCCACCCTGGTGTCCATGTCGATGGGTCCTTTATAAATGTTCCTTGACTCCACTTTTTGACAACTACAAATTTTAAGAAATTTTAAATAATTCTTTAACTTTACAGCTTTAGAAACAAGGTTGTAAAATAGTGATTTTAAAGAGGCCTCATGCAGCTGATGCTTTAAATGTCATTAAACAATATATTAGTAAACTGCTATGTGTACCTCCCTACCAAACATAATCTAAAATGTCAAATTTCTACCTGTTACAGTGTCACAAACACAAAATTTGGTTTATCAACATCTTAATAAATATGCTGAATTTTCTTTTGGTTTACTGATTTTAGAGAGAAACATCAATTTGTTGTTCCACCTATCTATGCATTCATTGGCTGATCCTTGCATGTGCTGACCAGGGATTGAACCCACAAACTTGGTGCTTGGGATTGATGCTCCAACCAACTAATCTACCCAGCCAGAGCCTAATATGCTTATTTAAACCAAGGGAAAAAATGAAAAGAAAAAACAGCATACTTATTTCCAAGAGGAAAGTGATTTTTGTATACCACTCACCATCAAAAGCTTTTTCCCAAAGGAGAAGTACTTATGAAAAACATGAATACATTACTGAACTGTTTATTCTTCATTTTGGAGTCAAAAAGTAGGTGGTGCAGCTGCCTTGATTTCACAAGAAATACATTATCAATTACTAAACAAAATAGGGAATGATACTGGCTAATAGCTTAGTATGTAGGCACTAAAAGAACAAACAAAAACCCAGGAACAACAGGTCTACTAGGAATCCCTGCCAAAGTTTTAGAAAAGATTCCCCAAACACTTGCTCTAGAAAACAAAGACTTTTTTGTTCATTGTAGCCTCTGGTATATGATTTTTACTGCTGATCCTTCAGTGTACTTAGCCTGGTTAATGTACAAATGTTAGCAGAACACAAATAAAAATAATAAAAATAGGATAGTCTTAACACCAAATACATGTATTTCCAGAGGTACTGAAGAAAGCCAGTTTCCATGTAAGAGCTGTTTGAGGTATGTTGTAATATCACTATGTTTAGTGATAAAAATGGGTAAGAAGCTTCAGAACCATGGAAAATATTACTAAATTACTCTCTAGTTATCCTTCACTAAGAAATAAATACTACCTGTTGCAGTAGTCAACCACAGACTCCCTTGTTGTAAATAAAGCTTCCTCTCCTTTCTTGGCCTTTGCCCACTTTGAATCCAAAAGGCAATCCACTGCTTTTGAAGCTAAAGAAGAAATTTATTATTTTAAATTAGTATATATAGAAATGTATTTCTATCTAAATATTTTATAAGGCAAATTTCAGCACTCTGTCATCAAAAAATAAAACCAAGTTCTACAGAAAATTTAAGTCTGACATGATCATGATAAACAGTTCTTCAAAACTTCAATTTGTGAAGCATATCAATAAGCACCTTTTAAAGTAATGCTGTGAAATAAATGACATTAAAAATATTAACTAAGGTAAGATAAATTAATAGGGAAATGTTCTGAGCCAAAAATTCAAAATAAATGTAAATATCACACATCAAATAATCACAATTACCCATATTTTGCCGTGTATAATGCTTACTTTTTGCCCAAATTTTTGAGGGAAAAATAAGGATGCGCATTATACATGGGTATAATGATCACATACCATGAGTATAACAATGAGTATAATGATCCCATGCATAATGCACACAAAAATGTGGGTGCACATTATACATGGCAAAATACGGTAAATATAGGGTAAGTAAACCAAAAATCTTCTCCCACAGTAAACATAAATTGCCATCGTGCTTTACTGTAACCCACCGAGGAATATGCTCTCAACAATCTACTGCTGCCACTAGCAGAAGCTAAATATATTAGTTCTGAAGGGAATATAGCATGTCTATTTTTCTAAACTTTTAATGAATATCAAAATCATTAATCATAATGGCAACTCAGTCTTGATCGAAGAGGTGAACTCAACCACTCTTGATAAGTTATAGGGCTATATTATAGATATCAGCTTATAATGAGGGTGTCTGGATTATCTGAAGACCCAAGCCTCCTAAATTGATTCCAACAGACTTGCTTCACACTGAATTCTACTCCAGAGTTTTACAAAAGGATGATCTTTAAGTATGTATATTATCTGAACAAAAAGTAGTATTAATACTGAAAATAAATTCTATTTTAAAATTCCTTTTTTCTTTTCATGATTGATAGTTTCAATCAAGGAATTTTTAAAATAGAATATATTTCCGGTTTTAATCATAAAAGGAAAGAATAGGATACTCAATTGTCATATGCTTATCACCCAGCTTCACTAATCACACTTGGAAAACACTTTTAAAACATCTACATATCCCAAATTTAGGTATCTTCGTAAGATATATACACTAATATAATTTTAGTGATATAGTCCTACCAATAAAATAATCGACCCGGTGACCCATCATATTGGTGGACTTTGTAGGACAATTGAATCGAAGGTACTTGGCTACAGCCTTCTCTTCTTTAGATGGTTCACCAACTTCCTGCAAAGTAAAAAACAAAAAAATAAAATAATAATAATAATTTAATGTAATCACTTAGTTGAGAAATTCACATACTAAAGAATAATTTATAGATCTGTTCCACAAATCTTTTTAAGTGGAGCACAGGTCTGTCTTTCACACTTTCTCTGGAGTAGACCTGGTAATCTATGCAGAGGGAGAGAAACAACCATATGTGGTTGCCTCACATGTATCCCCGACTGGGGACCTGGCCTGCAACCCAGGCATGTGCCCTGACTGGGAATCGAACCGGTGACCCTTTGCTTCACAGGCCCGTGCTCAATCCACTGAGCCACACCAGCCAGGGCCATAACAATTTAATTTGGAGCCTAGTTACAAAATACTTCTGATGTGCTAAAAGGTGAAAATTCTGTATTTTATTTTTTGAAATCTCACTAAAATATATTAATGTGTTAGTTTCATATGTTAAATAATAGTACTTAATTATGTTTGTGCAATACACTGAATTTCTAGGCCTCATCTATTAGTAAACGATATCCTATATATCAGTATTTGTTATACATCAAAAAACGGAATACTATAAACAGTTGAAAATAATGAGATACTATAATTGGCTTATAGAAACAAATTCTATTTTATAGTAATATCCATATATGTATATTTCTCCATAATTTGATGTATCTGCTGTCAATTTAAAGGTTCATCTCATTAACTGATAACTTGTTACTGGGATATGCTTGATTAAATCTGATTGTTTGTGAGAAGTCTCAATAAATGTAAATTATTCAAATACATAATTACTGAGTATTAACCCTGTAATATCCTTGGGTGCTACAGTTAATACCAAAGATCTATAAGGCATGATACCTATACTTTGTTAAAACTATCCAAAATAGCAACAGATATTTTCCAAAATGAGTGGCAGAAAAAAAATATTTTAGGAGTAGGCTTATCAATGTGAATGAGAACAGCTAAGAAAGACCTCTTGGAAGAGGGAGCTGGATTTTGAAAGAAGAGTTTGTGGTAAGCTGAATGGACAGCATAAACACTGTGGCTGGGAGTGAGTGCAAAATTCAGCTCCACTGGAGACAAGTTAGGAAAGCATTGTGAGGTTCAGCATGTTTAAGTAGAATAGGGCTAGAGAGTCTTCAAGGCAGTCTGAGAAACTTCAGCTTTACCCTGTAAGTAGCAGAAATATCATTCGTAGCTTTTGAATAGAAGGACATAATTAGAAAAAAATGACTTGGACACATTATTTTGGTGCCACTGTGTATAATGAATTGGGGAGAAAATGTACAAAGCAGGCCAACTAGTTAATATTCAAGTAAAATGTGATGTGATACTAGAGTAGGAAGGGAAGGGCTGCTGATATTTGAAACATTTCAAATGTGGAACAGATAGGACTCAAGGATAAAGGATGAATAAAATGGCTGAGTAAAAGATGTCGAACCTCTAATTTGATCAACCGAAAGGATAGTTTTTCAAAATAGCTATTTGCAAGGAAGGTGACTCGGGGAAAAAACAATCATATCAACTTTAGGCATGACAAGTCTACATTCCTGCTAACAATTAAACAATTTACTGAACACAAGCATAATGCATTAATCTACTGATTGTTGATAGAGGCATCACATGTAAAATCTGATATTAAGATACACAAGAACCTGAAAAGTCCATTCATTCTGTTATTATACAATAGGGAACCTGATACTACATGAATTCACAACATTTTTAAACCTCAGTTTAACAATTACTTCAAGTTCACCAAACTCATTTCCACACTGCAAAATAGCCTCAAGTATAGTTGACCCTTGAACAATGCTGGAGTTAGGGGAGCTGACTCTGCTCAGTTGAAAATCCATGTGTAACTTTTTGACTACCCCAAAACTTTATAGCTGTTCCATGGGACCTATGAGGGACTGGTTCCAGAATCCCCAACACATGCCAAAATCCTTGAATACTCAAGTTCTGTTTATAAAATGGCATAGACCAATAAATCCATACAGTCAAAACTTAGGATCCACTGGTCGAAACCACAGATGTGAAACCCAGGGGTACCAAGGGCAACATATTTATTGAAAAAAAATCCACATATAAATGCAGCTGCACAATTTGAATCCATGTTGTTCAAGGGTCAACTGTATTTTATTTTCATTCCTTTCATCTCCTTGATAAAAACACTACTAAGCAACAATGAACAAAACGGACCTAGAAAACATGGACTAGGATAATCTCTCCCAACTAGACACAGTTACTCATCCATTGATACTTTTTAAAAGTATCAGTATCTTCCCTTGAAATTGTAACTAAAAATGTAGTGAATTCTATTGAGATACTGTTTTAACAGAATTGACACCTTCCTTGCTCTTTGAAGTTCAAATCCTAAAAAAGTTTCTGTTTTCCTTTGTGGGATATTATGAAATAAATGTTCATTAAACCATATAGAAGTTATATATACTGTAGGCTGTCTTTAATGAAAAGTATTGAGTCTGTGCTATCTGCTGGGGCTTTGAAGCCAGAAAGATTGCTACAAAAGAGTACTGAGAGAGCATGACCACGGGGAGCTGGTAATACAGAAGATCCTGCCATGGAGTCTTCATTCTCACTGCTCCCATCTTACCCTCTTCCTGTTTATATGACTGGCTACAGACCTCTCTTTTGTTCTCTTTTGATGTGAACAAATTTTCAGAATATTTTCACAACTTTTCTAGAAAACTTCTAACATAATGTGAAGGCCTTTTGGGAATAGCATGACCCACTAATGAAGAGAAGCCAGCTCATCAACCCTAAAATAAAAAGAACTTTATATAGCTCAATGAATGAGCTCAAATGTCTTAGAATGGCCCTGGCTGGTGTGGCTCAGTGGATTGAGTGCTGGCCTGCAAACTAAAGGGTTGCCAGTTTGATCCCCAGTCAGGGCATATGCTTGGGTTGTAGGCCAAGTCTCCGGTTGGGGGCACACAAGAGGCAACCACACATTGATGTTTCTCTTCCTCTCTTTCTCCCTCCTTTCCCCTTTCTCTAAAAATAAATAAAGTATTTTTTAAAAAAGTTTTAGAGTGAGAAAGTAAAGAACCAAAGTTCTGAGGCTGGACTCCCATCTTTGCACCCAAATACCAAGATGCTAGCTGCCACAACTCACAATCCAAAATTATATAAATTGAAAGTTTGGTTAGAACACTCAAGTTATTTAACTAATACTATTTTTACTTTAGAATATATCAATACTCAAATACTATAATAAAACAGGAATTACCATTTCTAACTATATATATATTTTTAGCCAGTACTTAAGATAATCTTTTTGAGAAACAAATTAGATCAAGAGTCAGTAAGCCACAGGCTTCATTCAGCCTTACAAAATTTTTGATTTAGAAGAATTTTAAAAATTGCTATAGTCTATAGAAATAAACTTCATTGATTTATTGAGTGAAATCAGCAAAAAAGAAAAAAGTTCACAAACAGAATTTGTGTCTCATACAAGCATTATAAAAATATTGGTGAAAATGCAAATAAGGGTTAACAGAACAAACTCTGAAAGCTGGAAGGGACCTTAGATATACCATGTGCTTAAAGTCACACAGCACACTACTAAAATAGTTTTACAAGTCTCTGCATCTTAACACATTGTGTACCACATAGAAATCTCTAAGACATACGCCAGGGACTGCATGTTTTTGGGCAAACTGCACGTTATTTAAATCATCATAACTACAGATCGTCTCCGGAATCGTCAAAACAGTCATCCGCATCTTCGATCTCACTAGGAATATCTGATAAATTATCGTTAAATACTTCCGGAAGTGTATCAGTTTCGTTGGTTTCCTTCCTTTTTCTCAGAGGGGGCATTTCTAAAAGCGCCAGGAACTTGAAGATGAAGACTGTTCGAATGACCAAAATACAATGTAACTGCAATGCTTTATGGATTCGTGCAACTATATAGTTTTTCATAGATTGACCTGCACGGTTTCCACCAATGAGATTGCTTCATTTGATGTGGACAAGACAGTGTGTTGACATCTAAGGTCCATAACAGATGGCACGTGAAAAACGAGAAAACTCGTGAGCAGTACTTAACAGATGGCGCGCGAAACTCGTGAGGGGTAGGCAATGTGTTAATTCTGACAGTGCCCTTCTGTCATATCCCCTTGTTTCACTCTTAGTGTAAGCCCTCCATTAAACTTCTACGGGCGGTTTTCACTTAGGATGTGCTTTGTGCCTTCTTTCTTCAGAAGGTCCCAGAGAGTCAGACTGAACAGTCCTCAACTTTCTCTTTTCTTCCCTTTTCTGAAATTAAGCATCTTGGACCATGATCTATCAGAATTTTATTGCCAGGGGGACAGGTGGGTGCAACAAAATTAACTGAGATGCAGGTTATAAAAGTTCTAAGAATTAGTAAGCCATTTAATGTCCTAAAACTCAACTACCTGTATTTTGCCGTGCATAATGCGTACCATGTTTTTGGCCCAAACTTTTAGGAAAAAAAATCTTTCGTTTTAATTTTTTAATTCAACTTTTAATTTATTTATATTTAGACATTTGTTTTTTTGTATTATAAAGGAATTTTAGCATTTAATTTTGAACGTATATGGTACTAGAAATTTTATGTAACAAATAATTACAAAACACAAGAAGAGATACAAGGTATTTCAAGTACCACCCATATATGTGCATTCTTATGTTTCCCCTCAAAAATTTGGGCAACAGTGTGCATTATATATGGCTAAATATGGTACATGCTTTCCATAAGCAGAGCACTAAATGGGATGATTCTCTCTTTAGCAAGGACAAGTTGTGTTAAGTATGTTATACAATTTAATATAAATATTTCAGGATTAAAGTATTTCAGAACAATTTATTCTTATTTTATCAATATTGAGGTGGAAAGAATATTCAACTGGGAATTAAAAGACTTGGTCTAAATCTGGTTTTACTATCTTGATGAGTGACCCTGGGTCAAGTCATATAACCTCACTGAGCCTCAGTTTAACTGTAAAATGAGGGTAATGGTTTAGAACAATAAGTTTTACAAAACTACTTTTCGATCAGGGCCCCCAAAATAGCTTAAAGGACAATGGGGTATAAGGGTGATGGAGTGCGGTACTGAGGTGAAAGGGCTTTGGGTCCACCATTCTTTTACATAAGAACCACATTACGCACAACGATTCCAAACAAACCTTACTATCTGAAAATCCTTCTGAACTCTAAAATTTCATGATACTAAAAATTTAAATCAGTCTTTCTAGTAAGCAACACTTTGTTAACCTATATGCACTTACTGTATGCTTTTAAAAACTTACACTATTGCATTTCTTAAATAACTTAAAATTATTTATTTTCAAATGTTTCATTAATTTAGACTGAGATCACTTTCATTTGGGAATCTCAATCATTAAAATTTCCCAATATGATGTCAATGAATTTGTAGCTCATTTCTGGTTTTGAATGACCAGTAAAGTGAGCCCAAGAAGGTAATGTGACAAAATAGTCCCATTTCCTCCAACTGTGATGGGATATCAAAATCTAAATTATGTTACACTGGAAAAAGCAAATGAATTACCTACTTTTAAAACCCTGAACTTGTCTGTATCACATGGTTTTCCAAATGTACAAATTTCAATTCAAGGTCACTAAATCTACTAAACAGAAAACGTGAAGTAACGAACAACTGGGAAGTTGGTGGATATGACAGAACTTTTTGCCCAAGAGTCTTACAATAGAATCTTTTCTGTAACTTAAATTCTGCATTCTGCCATTATGTTTGATCTTTTTGTCTAAAGTGATGCCAATATCATAGTTTCTGAGTCTGTGGGAGAAATAAACAAGGAATTTTGTAAGATATTGTATATTTAAATTAACTTGTTAAGACTGTATAGTAGTACTCCAAGTAGCACTCGCAAGATTTTCACATTCTAGCACAGCTATGGAGAAACTTTTGAGGATGAAAAAATATATATTATTTAGTTTGATTTAGCAGTATGTCAAGCTGATTTTTTACAATCAGATCCTCACATACTTATCCAATCTTCAAATAAACAATACTAAGTAAATAGCTATACTTTATACTCACAACCTAATGGTTTATTTACTGAATAAGTAGGGGTTAATCTTTCTTTAGCATATTGAATTGCTTAACAAAAACCAAAACAAACCATCATAAATCCTTCACCCTTTGAGATGGGGGAAAAGGAAGGAATTATGTGTTAAGCACTTTTTAAATATACTTTTTCACAACCCTATGAGGTTCCTTTTTTTTTTTAAGGTAAATATTCCTTTTCACAGATTTGGAAATTGAGGTAAAAAGTTAAGCAACTTGCCCAAGGCTACACAGCTACCACTGAAACTGAGGTACAGACAGGCAGTCTGGCTCAAGTTCTAGCTGCCAGCACTACCACTACAGCTTCTCAATCTGCCTTTCTATTTAACACGGAAAACACAACTGAAATACAGCAGCTGCTCGAAAAGTGAATTAGGAGCACCTTTACAACAAAATCAAAGCATAGTTGAAACTGTAAAAACCAGTGTTTATTAAAGGGCATAAAACGTACCATATGTGTAAATATAAGGAGTCTAGTAGGTATATACTTGACAAATCCAATACAATTTCTAATAAAAATCATATATTCATACCTGACCAATAACACTAAATTCTGAAAGATTACAAATAATACAATTAGACATTTCTTCCATAGTAAACTTAAGCCTTGGTTTTCATGACCTGTCTGAACTTGGGGGAATTTGTTCCTTTATGATCTCCTTCTGCACCCGGTTCAGAACTACTTTCTTATTTCCGCCCAACTCCAAAATCCCAGAGTTTTCAGGAGCATTTTAACCTGCAGAGCTCAAGTCACCTGTGGCGTAAGCCAATGAAGTGACAAAGTTTTTTTTTTTGTAAGTGGGAAATAAAATATTAGACAGAAGAAGCCATTCCAAGCAATGCAACAGTAAGGAAGAGAAAGAAAATAAACGCTAACAACTTAGGTTGAGCATATTGACAGCTGACAACAGGCCATCAGTTTGCGGTGACAGGCGAAGGTTTCTGGGCACACGAGCCGACGAGACAGCGGACACCCTGCACCCAAAGGTTCCGTCCATCTAACCTGCACGGTACCGAGCGAGAACCGCGGCGGGGGGAGGGGAGCGCCGGGCCGAAGCGCCCGGACGACACGCGCGTGCAGGGAGGGAGGGATGTTATGTAGGTTACGAGGGTGACACACTGAAAGGTTTCTGGGCGCGACCGGCTCGCTGCAGGAGCGGCAGGCTCGTGTTTGTTTACACTGTGTCGGCCGAAAGGACGCCGGGGAGCTGCACCTGGACTGCGAGGTTAGCACCGCCGCGGAGAAGGGAGGGTGTACGCGCCGAACATCTGGAGAGGCGGGCAGCTCGGCGCCCGGCCCCCGGGCAGCTGACCGAGCCCCCACTCCTCCCCCCTCCCCCGTCGCCCAGTTTGCGCACAAAGAAGCGGCGGCCGTGGGTCAGTCCCCCGCCTACTTCTACCCTGATTCCCGTGGCCTTAATTTCGAGATCGCTAAGGCGAGGGGATGGGGCGGAGAGGGCCGGGCAGGAGCCCGGGTGGGAGGCCGACTCCCCGGCGCAGGCCCCGGCCAGCGCGGCCGCCGGAACCCTGAGCCGCCCGTTCCCAGCGAGGCGCCTCCTGCCTTCCGCCGCTGCCCCAGCCCCTCAGCCTCGGTCTCCGCCGTCGCCAACATCGCCTGCACTCAGGCCCCTCACCAGGCAGCCCGCCGCCCGCGGCCAGGCCACAGAACCCCGCCCCACTCGCCGTCGGTTTCGCTCGCCCTTCCAGGGGGCTTCCCCCGCTTCTCCTACTTCCCAGCTCCCCGAAGCCCCCTACCCCAGACTCGGCTTTGCTACCTGAATCCGCTTCTTGTGTCGCCTGCGTTCCGCCATGTTGGCCGCTCCGCCCGACTCTCTCTGACGTGGAGCGAGGAGGGGACGGTGGAAGCCTCGCGAGAGCGCTCCGCGGGGCCCGTTATGTAAGTCGGGGGCTGGGGCTGGGGCTGGCGCCGGGCGAGGGGGCTGGCGGGGAAGGCCGGTAGCCCCGCGGCCCCGCGGGCCTTGGCGGCGCCTTCGGTTGCGGGAGCTGGAAATCGCTGGGACCTGAAGGAAGCTGAGAAGTGGACCGGACAACAGGAGGGCTGGAAGAAGTCCTCGGTCGTCGAACCTGACTGAGCATCTGAATCACCTGGGAAGCTGCTGACATCCAGATCCCCGGGCCCCGCCCCCTGGGAGTCGGGACGCGTGGCGTGGACGTGTGGCGTGGAGCCGCTCACGGGGCGGCCTGCGGGGACCTGCGGGATTCTACACGTCTCCGATCGGGGCACGTCCCATCTTCCCAGCGAGCCCCGCCCCACGCATTCCCCGAGTAAAGAGTAAATGCTCTTACCTCCGCTGCAAAGATGGGAAAACAGAGACCGACTTACCTCTCGCTCCAGATTCGTAGCTGGTGCGGCCGAGACCCCAGCCAGCTGTCTTTCTCCAAACAACGTACGGGGTCGTTGGGCTCGTCTAAAGCAAACTTTGGGTTCTCCCTTCTATTTTCCATGCTGCTGCTTAAAACCCACCTTTAAAATCCAAGAGTCAGAACCTAGGCAAGCACAGGCACCTAGTAGGATGAGAAGGAAAAAAAGACTTTCAGAAGTTGGCAGTGAAGAAGACTGAGGGTACTTCACGTCTGGCGAAATACCATTATAAATATTATTTTAGAGACACTTAGACCAAAGAGAATGGGTTTTAATTTCTAGTGTTCAGAAATTCCCATGGTTGTGTGGAGATTTTAAGGCATTTTTAATTGTAGAAAATTGGGAAAATGCAGAAAAGTAAGATGAAGAAAATAAATTCTGCTGCTCAGAGATGTTATCATTTTAGTTTATTTTCTTTTAGTATTTATTTGTACTTTGTGTATTTGTATTTATATATTTTCACTTTCCCCCCAGATTGAGGCCATACTGTAATACGGTAGCTTTTTTTCACTTAATATTATGTTGCAAACATATCATTAAAAAATTCGAGTTTCCCACATTGAATATGTAATCTAATAAAAATTAAATGAGTGACTAAGACAAATAGTGGCATCTTTTTATAAAGAAAAGTAGTTTTAAGTTCTTTTTTTGACTGCGCATTACTGTACTGGGGTCTGGATCAGCAAGCTCTTTAGTTCCCTTCCCCTCTGTCATCTCGGATGAGGCTGTGCGTGGTCAGGGAGCAGGAGAAAAAGTGGTGATTCTCACCCATTAACTATCTTCAGCCCCTCTTCCCATTCAAAACGGTGGATCTATTTTGTGCTGTTTTGTTTGTCAAACACTGGATTCTTTTCATAGGAGAGCTGGTTTATAAATAAAAATATTGCATTGAATGGCTACCGAAAGCTTACTAGATGAAAAATGGGGAACAAAAGTCCTTTGTGGACAGTGACTCCCTCTCAAGCTATTGCTCCACCACTTTTTCTTCGGAACAGGGTTAATTTACTGTCCCCATGCTCGCACTGACATTCACTTCTTAGACTACAGCAGTTTGGTTTCTACCCCCACCATCCATTACTAATTCCATCAAATCCAATAGCTTCTTTTCAGCTAGCATCTTATCAAGCATTTGACAATATTGACCACTCACTTCTTGACTTCACTCTTGGCATTTATGATAATCAGGTTCTGCCTTCTGATTTTTTTGGCTCCTCTGTTTTTACACAGCTCTTACATGTTCCTGGCCACCATGCTTCCGTGCTCAGCTTCTGCCCTTCTCTTTTTTTCTCTGCATTCTGGGAATTCTCATTCATGCCTACAGCTTAACTCCTAAATACTGCATAAATGTTTATTTCCAACTGTGTTCTGGATATTTCCTGAATGTCCAACTAGAGATCACCATTTCCCCCACAAAACCTGCCCCTTTTACTTTATTTTAAAACTTTGATAACTGCATCATTGTTCACTCAGTTACTCATGATTAGAAACCTTGAGGTATCTCAACCATGCCTCTTGGTCAATGAGTCACCAATCCTATTGATTCTACAACTAAGATGTTTGGCATTCTTCCCTTCCTTGTCATTCCTAATGCCATTGCTTTGATCAGGTCTCTACCATTACCTCCCTGAACTATTGTTGCAAGAGCATCCTCATCATTCTCCCCAATTCCACCCTCTCTACACTCTAGATTACCTTCCATTCCCTTGTTTAATCACTGCCCCCACTCACCATTACTCCCCAATTGTGCACAGCAACATTAAGAATGGCTAATGTTCTCACCCAACTGTCAAATTTCTGGATCCTCCTTCTATTTAATATTTATGTGAAAATAATTTGAACACTCTCCCCAGCGCCCCATTTATATCTTTGATGGTAGTAGTGGAGAGTTTCTCCTAGGCACTTCTTGCTGTGATTTTCCTTTGAATTTAAACCTCACTCCTGTCATCTGGCTTTTATTTCTTTCCCAAATAAGGAGTATTGTCCCTCTTTTTTCTTTTGCCAAAGCAAAACCAGGGCTTCTAGACCTGGGCCTCACATGGACATTGAGAGAAAAATCTTAATATTTTTCCTTATTATATTAGTCTCAGATAATTTTCAAAAGGCAAGTACTAGTTCAATAATGCTGATTTCTCTGAAATAAAAAAAACAACAGGCCAGTAGATCTTATGGAGTGACTATTTTAACTTCTAGGTAATTAAATAATTTGGTGGAGGCTGTGGTAATTATGGCTCTACCCCCAAATTAAAGCTACTATTCAATGATTTTTCCTTGTAGATCTACTTAAGAAATGACTAAAATTTAACATTATATATTCCTATATGACAGGTGAGATGTTCTGCTTCCTGTAGCTAGCTCCAGCTGTTGTTTTATTTTCTCACAGGTTGCTTCTAAGTTATGCAGGATTTCTCCCCTGCTCCTGGGAATGAGCTCACTGCATCTGAAAAGGTGTGTATTTCAGACCAAACACGAAAAGTGCGAGATTCCTTTCCTAAGCAATACTCCCTAAAGAAAGTGGTTTGGGGTCTTGATTTTTCATCTGCCAAGTGAAACACTATCTACCCTCTTCTATCCACCTTCTACCCAGGAATTGCTGATCTGAAAGGTCAGTGTCTTTAGTGTTTGATTGCCATAATTGGACATTTTCCAGCAGAGGTTTATTCATAATGTTATGGAACAGACCAGAATTACCTAAATATTTTCATATATAATTGCTATTCTGACCTTCAACTTTGGGCAATAAAATAAATGCTGAGGGCTTAGAATGTGCTTTAAAAAAATTCTTAAGTAATTCTGTACACGACTAATCAAAGGCAGAGTTTGCTTGTCTAGTCTAATTTCAAGAGTGAAGATATTCCTTTTAATTAATATGTTTTTTTTTACTCTGTCCACAAGTCAATATTATAATAAGTAAATTTTGCTCAGTCACAGTTTTAAAAATTTATTTTTAATTTTTTCAACTATCAATTTAGACACACTTTCAGTTATGAGAAAGTTGCAGCAAAAGATAGTATGAAGAGTTCCTGTATACTCTTCACCCAACTTCTACAAATGTTAACATCTTATATAACCACAGTACCTTTTTCAAAACAGGAAATTAACTTGACAGAGTACTACTAAGCAAACTACAGATGGCTGTACTTTTTCTGCTCAGGATCCACTCTAAGATCCTACACTGTATTTAATTTTTATGGTTTATTATTCTTTAACCTGACTGGTCTTCAGTTGTTCTTTGTCTTTTTTTTTTTTTTTTTGACTTTTTGAAGAATACTGGACAGATTTTTTTTTTTTTTTTTTGCAGAATATTGCTCAATTGGGGCTTGTCTGACATTTCCTCATTACATTCAGGTTACACATTTTTGGCGAGAATATCATAGAAGTGACATTGTACCTTTTTCAGTGCTTCCTGTAATGAGGAACACAGTCGATGTGTCCCATTATGGGCAATGCTTACTTTGATCACTTAGTTAAAGTGGCATCTGCCTGCCAGGTTTCACCACTGCAAAGTGACTGTGCTTCCCTTTAAAAATCAGTGAGCATCTAATCAGGGTATCCTTTGAAACTGTGTCAATATTCTGCGTTTCATCATATTTTTGCCCACTCATATTAGTATCCGTTAATTACCTCTGCCTAAAATAATGATTACTGTTGTGTCTGCCAAATGATGATTTTTCTGTTTTCATCATTCCTTCTACATTTATTAATTGGGATACTATGGTAGGAAAGAGTTTTTTTTATTTGTTTATTTCTTTACTTATTAAATTATCAAATTGTCTTGACTGTCTAGAGGCCATCACTCAGGAATGTTTGGGAATCAGAGTTAACACGGTAAACTTCAGGTGCTGTACTCTGCATCCCACCCCAAAAGAACTGCTCCCTTTTATGATATCTGTGCAGCTGAATTTTTTGAGATGGGGGTGTGTCTGGAAAAGAGCTCATGGGTTTTTTTTTTTAAAAACCTAGGGGATATCTTTCACTACTAATCTGTTTGCATCTGCTGATCTATAACAGGGCCCAACCTCTCTCCAAGAAAAAGTCTATGAACTCTGTAAAGGCATATACAACATGTGTGATGAACTGGTGTGGTCCTCATGAAGGCCAGAATCTTGAAAAGAACAATGTGGGGCATGAGAGCAAAGAGAGCTCCTTATAAGAGAAGAAGGAGCCTGGTCCAGCAAGTCAGACCCAGAAACAGAGCATGAACTTCTGAGGCATTGCTGATTTTAGATCGCCGCTGTAGAATTGACCTCCACACAGACCGCCGGCAGTAGGTATGAGCCTTGGTAAAAGTTGCATAGTGTATTATTTAAAATAACTGTGAAACTAAACTACTACCACCTTGGGTCCATGCAACCATGTTGTGGGACTGTGTACTACTGCAACTGAGTGTAGCCCAGAGGGAGTATTCCCCTAACTTTGTAAGATCAATGTTCAGGCCTCTAACCTCTCCGGCCACCGTGCAGTTCCAACTTCACCAGACCAGCTAGCTCTATGGCCCTAGCTCAGAGACACTAGATGTAGCTCTAGGCATCATTGAGTTTCTGCTCCCCTAGTGCTCAGGGGACAATCATGGACACATAAATAGTTTCAGTTCTGTGGGATACTTCTATGGAATCGTCAGCCCCTGAAGCTGTAGAACCCTAGTTCATCTTACTAGAATAGCAAATAGTGACCACAGTTGACTCATGGGCACATGTAAGATCCCTGAGGATTCTAGCAAATTTCCAGAAATAGGGGCACTGTTAAAAATTAGACCTCTTAATAGAGTTGAGCAAGTGGAACTGAGTACTATTGAGATTTAGATATTAATACCAATGGGGCTTCAATCGTACCCATTGTCTGAAAATAGGGAGACACTAGGATTCTGGAGTTAAACAGTAATTTGCCTTTGCCTGCTTGGTCTCCTACTTAGCTATTTTCAACCCGTAAAACAAGATCCTCATGAAACATTATCTGCCAGTTGGAAATGAATAATAATAATGGCCTCTTCTTTACTCAGATCTTTTTCTTTCATATAAGTCTGTGCTAATCCAAGATCCAGACGATCAGCTTTTAAAGCTTTACAGGCAACCCAGAGGCAATATGGCTACTGTGCTGCTGAGTGTCCATGTACCAGAAAAATCTTACATAATGGGAAACATGGACAGTCATTACTGCAGACTGTGGACCCATTAGCTTTTGTCTGCTAGGAGCTTGGAAAATTCAAGAGGCAAAGGAAAGAGTCTGAGGGAACAAGTTCCAATGGAACTTGGGATTTGTCATTTTGTATATGCGGTAGATGCCTTCTGTTAGCTCTTCCAGCTCCTCTCTCTGCCCTTCTCCATTACTTTGTGACTCAGTGGCTACATCAATGGTTTCTCTCCCCCTCTAGCTTCTGGCGACATTAAGAGCACAAGCAGGAGATGGAGGTGGGAAGAGAGGTCAAGTTGTTTAGTCTGCTGGCTCATCTTTCTGCTGAGAGGCAGTGGTCTGGCTGTGATGGTCATTTGAAATGAATAGAAAATGAACAGATGTTCATTTTTACTTGTTACAAGAGAGCAGTTAGTGGCTGGAGGACAGGGTTGGAATAGAGGTTTATCACTGCTTACCCTCTGGAGCCATAAGACCGTAAGCACTAATTTTTTTAACTGTAAAACTTAAATTTAAAAAAAGGAAAAGAAATAGGAGGAGCAGTAGGAGTGACTGTGACTATAGGCAGAGGATTGCTTTATTAGCAAGGAGAACAGCAATGGCTCCCACCACTGCAGGAACAGGAGGGACCCGCTGTTAGGAGCACATCCCATCTGGGGAGCACAGCAGTGATAGCTGGGTCAGCAAGACCTGGCCTAGACCCCAGGAATCAATGGCAACACTTCCAGGCAGGTCCAGGACCATGGTGCTATGAGCATAAGGGCACAATGTCCTAAGCTAGAGGAAATGAATACAAACATTGAGTGCATTTCACCCATCTTGGGAATGAACAAAGCTGTTCTGATTGATGGTTTGGAAAAAGCAGACACTCTAGAGGTGGTGAGTTCCAAAGCCACGGTGCACATGAGTGGACAAACTTCCAGGAGCAAGGTTTTCCAAGTCTGGTTCTCACTGGTCCCTTCTACCATGCTTAACCTACACTCTGCTTAGGCAGGGTGAAGCTGGGGATGCAGGAAGGAGACCTCAGCATAACCCAGTTCATGCTGGAAACATCTCATTTCTTGAATGCTCTCAAGGAATTGGTATGGTGTTTTGAAATGGCTCTGAGCTAGATGGGAAGGAATGGGTAGGCGGTAATAATTCATAATCCTTTCCACCCAGGCACTTGAGTTACTAATCATTTTCCTGTCTCAACCTGTTTTTGTGTTAGGATTTCTGTTGCTTCAGATGTTAAGTCCTTCAGAAAGCCAAGTGAGCTGTGCTCAGGTGTTCTTGAGCCAGAGGCCAAAGTGTCCTTGGTGGTCTAGTTTTCCCCAGTGTTGTGGCTTCCAGAAAGCCCTGGCTCCGTAAGAGCATGGCAGAGGGGCTTGTTCCTGTATTTGCATGGCCCATCTTGCCCCATCTACTGCCTCTTGAGCAACAAATGCTTTGCACTAATTCTTGTGGTCTCTTGCTTGTTATACCTGTCTGTGCTAAATGAGAGACAAATTGCTGTCATTGGTATAGCATGGAACCACAGAGACACTCACTGGTGACCTAAAGAAGAGATTAATGAGAAAGTAAAAAACATAAAAAATTTTTTTCTAACTTAGAAAGTATAAAAGATAAAACTTTTTTGAGAGAAGGTCAGTTGTTTTGAATCTCATACAAGCATTTCAGTTAAGTGGAGGCAACTGTCCGTTGTTTGCAGGGACAAAGTACTTGACGCCATGGGAAACTTTGAAGCACACTTCACATTATCTAGTTCTTTAACTTTGACTTTACAGTGTTATTAGAAACATTGTGCCCATAGTGAAAGTCTTTTCATTTCAAAAAATCAAAACTGGTGCATGTTTTGCTGTCTTTGGTTACTATAAATAAATCATTTATTGGCAGTGCCCTTGGTTTTCCTCAGTCTCTCCATTATATGAAATCGGCAGGAGGAACCATCAAATGTTTCAGAACAGAGAGGGACAGCAATTGCTATACTATCTCCAGCATCATGTGAAAGAAAATATTTACTTTGGACTTTCCGTTATTCATCAATTTACTGAACACCTACCCTGGAGGGACTGTGTTAGATACTGTGAATCAATGATGAAAAAAAATTAATAATTTGGCAAAGATGTAAATGATGAATCAATTACTTATTTTCCCTTTAGGTTCAGTGGAGTTAGTTTTTGCTTTTGGCCTTCTGAAAGTTCTCATTTACTTATTTCAAATGTTTAGAGAGTGCAAAAATTGAATTCAGAAACAACTAGTAAATGACTTGCCTCATTCTTTAGTGTCTTAACAACAAAAGGGAGTAAGAAAGCTTACTCTCATCTCTCCTGCACACAGATTTAATTATATTATAATTAAGGTATCAATCTGATGAATAAAATCCCTCTCAGTTCTAATAGCCTTGATGTCATCATTTGAGCTACTGCATTGGCTAGAAACAAGATGTCTATATTTTTTCAGTTACATGATTCAAAAATTCCATTGATGGTTTAAGCCAGTTTGAGTTGGTTTTTCTAAGTGTGTGTGTGTGTGTGTGTGTGATGAGCCAGGATCCTGGCAGGACACACATGGCATACTTAAACAAGGCAATTGAGGAGAATTTAATGAAGATCCATTTATACAGGTGTGGGTGGGGTTAAGGAAAGCCAACAAGAACTCAAAATAGCAATGAAACTTCTAATTAATCCCTAGGCCTGAAATGACAAGGGAAGAAGCAGGCTTCCCAGAATCCAGAGCTTGAGAAGAGCCATAGCTGTTGTTGCTAGAGAGGGCTGTTGGACAAGAGCTGTGACCTTCGAGAGAAAAGCAGCATTGCAAGGAAGGGACCCAAGAAATAAATATTCTGACCTCTCTTTTCTCCCATCCCTGCTACTTCTCCCATTGGAATTTTTTCACTGGCCAAGCCCAAGTGGAAGCCAGAGGGAATTAAAGCCACGCAGTCTACTGAACCCAGTCTACTCTTGGAGCACTGAGCCTGGTGGAGAGACGTGGAGAGAGAATCTGGAAGGGCTATGGAGAACATTCATCATCCTATGATTCTAATATTTTTTCCAATGTATTTTGGGATTCTAGAGAACAGTTAATCCAAAGAAATGACTATTATGATCATTACGTCATATAACTTAATCCCATTTGTTGGGCATTTATTGTTGTGGGTGCTTTGAAATACGGCAGGAATTTAGAAGTCATAGTTGCTGCTCTCAAGGGGCTAATAAACAAAAAGGTGAGATGAGGTATTACAAATGAAAGAGAAAATCATGGGTCTACAAAAATATAAAAATTCAGACTTCAGGCATGAACTGGTCAGTGTATCCAGCACTCCTAGCCGCAGGGATTGAGCAGAGGAGCCAAAGAAACCGATGAGACTGAATGACTTTGAGTCTATTAGAAAAAGAAACATATGCTCTTCCTTTCTACCTCATGATTTGAGAATATTAGATCTGGACAGCTACTGGCCCTTTATGAGCAGGAGAGTAGGACCTGGAGCTTCTAGGAAGCCACTTTTATAGAACCTAAAGATGAAGTCAAAGGAAGGCAGCAGAAGGAGAAACTGGACCCTTGGTGATATCATTGGAATCACTGAAGCCACACATCTAGACTTTGTAGTTACAAGATCCAACAAGTTTCCTTTATAGGTTAAACCAGCTTGAATTGGGTTTTACATCATAGAAGCATCCTAAGTGATATACCATCTTAAAACAAGATAGTTAAAACAAGGTAATATTTTAAATAAAAGATTTTGATGTTAATGAAAAGTGTTTGAATCTTCCCAAGAATGCCTACATTTTATTGGTATCCTTTAAATTTTAAAACAAAGCCCTGATTTTTTAATTAGCAAATATTTCCATGATAGTAATCAAAGAAGTAACGAAGTAAGACCAATCACTATGAAAAGATCTCTATAAGGGAAGCAGTACTTAGAATCTCTTTTGTGGATGTCGTTTGCCTAAAGTGTTGGTGGATGTAGACAAAGGCTGGTAAATAATGATTTTTTTTATGCCTCTGGCATGGAAACAGTCATCAGGCCTGAAATGAAGATTTTTTTTCACATCCTACCAAGAATAAAAATGTTGCTTTTTGCAGATTTGTTCTTTGGAGTTGCTGATATACCTCTCACGTACAACCTACACAATCAGATGGCTGATTCTTTCTTTCTTTTTTCCTTCCTTCCTTCCTTCCTTCCTTCCTTCCTTCCTTCCTTCCTTCCTTCCTTCCTTCCTTCCTTCCTTCTTTTATTTTATTTTATTCTTATTTATTTTAGAGAGAGGGGAAAGGAGGGAGAAAGAGAAAGAGAGAAACATTGATTGGACACCCCCAACTGGGGACCTGGCCCACAACCCAGGCACGTGCCTTGACTGGGAACAGAACCAGCGACTTCTTGATTTTCAGACCAGCGCCCAGTCCCCTGAGCCACACCACTCAGGGCATGGCTGATTCTTTTTGATTTCTGTGCTGTGAATTTTTATTTATTTATTTGCTCAATTAAATGAGTGGTTTTAGTGGCAAACCATTGTTAATACAAAGCACATAAAGCCAAGATAATAACTAGGAAAAGCTGAGTGTAAAGGATTCTAAACTCATTGTTAGACTACAATAGTAACCTCATAAAACAATAAATCACCTAATTATTACCTACTTCATTTTTAAAAATCCAGAAAACAAAACACAACAATCTAACATGGACAAAATTCCTTTCTGCTATTTTGAATGAAGTTATTTCTATTTATTCAGTGTCTGAAGACTGAAATGTGTGTCTGAAAAGAAAATGTTGTTGTAGTAAAGGTCTGCAATTGAAGTCTTGAAAATATCGGGGGGCTGTTTTGAACTATTATGAATCAAATCGTAACAATGTTTTTTGTAAACACTTGAAATTTCTGCTTTTTAGGTGAAAGAAAACTGCAGCAGGGTTCTAGTATCAAAGCAAAGCATAGTGCTGCATTTGACATAAGTAGCAAATATTGTGCGTCCTTCACAGAACTGGTTGGATTAGTTACCCAAGTGCAAAATGGCAGGTTGACAGTTTAGCAAATTGTCTGCCTGGTCCATATAGAAAGCACTGAAATTTCTAGTTTCCACAGAATACTTTGCAGTGTCAGAAAGCAGTTGAATGGCATTTCTGGTCTGTTAGTCAAGGCTGCTAGGGGCATAAGCCTACATTAGGAGAGAAACAGGCTTCTAACATATCACATACACCTAGACTTTGCCTTATAGATACTACATAATGTGTCCAGTTAAATTCATTAAATACTTCTATAACAGAAGGAACCAGGATGTAGAAATGCTTAAAACAGAATTTAAGGACCCAGATGTGAGGGGGGACCCAAAACACCTGGAATTTATTTATAAAAAATTGTTTATTCTTACATGTTTAAACTTCAGTCATGTCACCTTCAAAGTACTCTCCATTTGATGCAATACACCTATTGAGATGTTTTTTCCACTGCTCAAAGACAGTTTTTGAACTCTTCGATTTTGATGCCTTTTAGTGCTTCTGTCATTTTTTGTTTCACCTCTTCCACATCAGCAAAGCGTTTCTCTTTGAGAACTTTTTTCATCCAGGGAAACAAAAAGAAGTCTCTCAGGGTGACATCCCGTAAATAAGGAGGGTGGGAAATGGGGGTCATGCCATTTTGATCAAAAACTGCTGAACATTCAGCTCAGTGTGGGCAGGTGTGCTGGTAAATCACCCATCATGAAATGGGCAAATACATTGAGTCTTCAAAAAAAATTCACTGAAGCTGGATGCAGCCTTTCACAACAATGCTAGCTAGTCACTGATGCAGCTGGGCTCCTGGAACACTCACCTGGTGGGGGAAGCCTGAGCTACAAAGGGTTTGCCTCCAGAAGGTAATTCTGTTTTTTTGGGGGGGTCCCTCATTGTAAGTCAGAGAGAGGCAGCAGAATGGATTGTAGACACAGAAGAAAAGTTATTTCAGTTTCATGTGTAAATACAGTTCATCAACTGTGCATCCCAGTGTGTGTCTGTAGAGGCTTGTGCCCTTGAGGAAAGGGGAGATTATCGCCTGATTTCCCAGGACCGTGGGGCAGTGAGTGGGCGACTAGTTGAGATGACCGCTATAGAAGAATAGAACAATTTAGAAGAAAGAATGGATGTCTTACTGTTATAGGAAGTGCTTAGGAAGTGAGGTGGTATGAATTTAGAATGGCTGGGTTGGTGGCCTAAAAAATTTAGAGTCAAGAGTCAGAACAAAAGATGTAGATACGTCCACTGTCAAGCTGGTCTCCGAGACAGGGAGAAGCATCCCACCACAGAGTGAGAAGGGGGAGACTTCTGGGAATTGAAAGGTTCTCACAGTGGGTAAAACTCTTTGGCTTTGTATATCTGGGAAAGGCAAGACAAGAACTCAGAGCCCTAATTTAGAGATCTGAGAGATGATTTCAGCAAGAGGAAGTGGTTGGAAAATGGGGAGGGGCCATGAACAAAAGATGGATGACCAGCCACCAGGTGCCCTCCTGGGGGCATTCATCTTCCTTGGCAGTGTGACTAGAAAGAGTGAATCCAAAGCACCATTAGTGATGTACCTTCTCCTCTACCTGGAACACAATTAAAAAAACCTCCCTCTTTTCCTATGAGCCAAGGTAGAGGGTCTGGTCAAGAATGGTCTACCTAACTAAGGGGTAAGTCAGTGTCATTTTTCACATTGGTGGTTGGGAAATTAGCTTAAAAGGTGGGTGCCTAGGGTGTTTGGTAACAGTTTTCCCAGCTTTGTTAATTAGACACCTGATCACCTTAAGAGATGAGGCAATATCTTATACCTCCACACTCCACCTCTACCCCTGGACAAAGAGCAGGCTTGTTTACTGCTTGCTGTAAAATTTGTGGATTCCCCAAGGTCAGTGTTCCTCATCTGTGAAGGAACCCACTGCAGACATCCTTTAGGCCCATCTGTGTTGTCCCCATAACATTTGAGGACAAGGGGAACCAACACAAATATGCTGATGTTCATGATGTGTATTGTGTCATGAGTAATAAAGTCCTTTGTCTCTAACCCAAGAGTCTTGAGTAGTCTGCCAACCTCCATAAAATAATAAGTGGTGAATTTATTTGGTTGTAGGTAAGGTAAAATCAAATCCCTGATCCAGCATATATTATTTTATCTATTTCAGTATACATTCTAAGAGATAAGAACTCTTAAAAAAAAACTGAGGTAAGATGAGTAAGTTCTAAAGAACTACTACTGTACTACATTGTTACCATGGTTAATGGTACTTTATTGTGCACTTAAAACCTTGTGAAGAGTAAAGATTTCATGTTAAAGTCCTTACCAGAAAAACCCCTCCAAAATACTATTATCACATTTTTAAAAAGACAATAATTCTTTAATAGCATTGAATATTTCCAATTGTGTTCAAATTTCTCCAACTGTTCCTTTTTTAAAAAAGATATTTTATTGATTATGCTATTACAGTTGTCCCATTTTGCCCCCTTTATTTCCCTCTGCCCTGTGCACCCCCTCCTACCCGCATTCCCCCCCTTTAATTCATGTCCATGGGTCATATATATAAGCTCTTTGGCTTCTACATTTCCTACAC
>VMDR010010316.1:0-31088 GCA_007922815.1 Macrotus californicus | reverse complement strand
AAGAAAAATTTGGCTCTGTATTTTTATCCTTGCATATTCTCAGCTTACTTATTTTAAAATCTATGTCAAAGGTTTTTTAAACTTTATTTCACCTGGAACGAATTCATGATCCACTTTCTGGTTTTATTAACTGGTTTTGTAAACATTTGAATTCTTTATATATGTAAGCATTTTGTTTGTAGGTCATTTATTTATTTATTTTAAAAATCATTATTTTTATTTTTGTTAGATCCCTGAACTTTGACATCAAATTATTCCAGTTTGATATGTTTACTCAAAAGTCTGTCTGTAACAAAAAAAGCAGTAAAACATTTCAAGAAAGAATAAGATAATGCTGATGTCAAACTCTCGTTAATATACAATATTCAATATTATTAGTTTGACCTTTTTCCACCCATTACTTAACATAGAAGAGACTAGTAGTTCAAAGGAGAAAAATAACACAAAAAAACCCAAAACTAAAACGAAAGACAACTTGCTCAAATTTTTCTTCTATGGTTTTTAAGCACAACCATAATCATAATTTTCCATTTCCTGAAAAGTTTTTAAGGAGCACAGAATAAAGTTCAAACTGTATTTATGTTATTCAGTGTTTCCCCTTCAATCAGATCTCCCACTGCCACTTCAAAGCTTTCTCCTCATAGCCCCTCCTAATATCTCTGGCCGCAGAGATGCTGTCCATGTGGTACATCAACTGTGGGACGGTGAACACCTTGAGAACCAGATCTACACATTGGACAATGCTGTACCCTCCTCAGAGGCTAATACAGTGTTTGGCACATAAGAGACGCTGGAAAAGATTGATTAAATTAAAGTAACTTGAACTATGCTGGGAAAAAAAACCCCAGAAACTTTTAGGTACAAATATTACAAAAATCAAGTTTTATGTCTTGTGGTCATGACTTATTTTTTGTAAAAGTGTAAATCTAGTTTCAAAACTCACAGCTCAGAAAGGGAGGCTTTGAGTTTCTTAAGGCTTATAGCCTTTTTAAAATAAACTTTTCATTAAAGTACACCGTATGCCCAGGAAACTGCACAGATTATTAACACACAGAGTAGTGAATTTTCAGAGTGAATCCACCTGTGTAACCATCACCAAAGATCAACAGTTAAATGTTCACAGCACCCTAAACCCATACTCTGTACCTCTTCTTAGTCACTGCCACCACAAAATGCAATGTTGCCTTGACTACTAACACAGCAAGTTGATTTCCTTTCACGCTTCAGTGAAGAGCTCGTTTCTGGCCTCTCTCTGTCTCCGACTCTATCTCACACACTCCTCCAGGCGAGTCCACATCTCAGCTCCCGTTAGTGGGGCCTCGTCTTTCCATCCTGCCTCCTGAAGTAAATAAAGCTAGAGTCCCAGGAAAGAAGTCAGTAGCTATTATTTGTACTGATTTTGGTTTTAGCTTCCTTTCCTGAGTGAGACACCCTTGCACCTCTGGCTTCCACAGGCGGGCCTGCCAGGGGCTGGTCTTCCACACCTGACGTGGAGCGCTTGTGGACCTGACAGTTGAACTCCTACCACCACCGTTGTGTCCCAGACCTGGATCCAGGGCCATTTTGCACTTCTATCCTTGCTCTTGTATGGGGATATTATTTTTATACTTCAGGTTGTCTGAGACTTTTTTCTCCTCTTGACATTCACCTGTCGTTACTGTTTGGTTACGGTGGTGTGTGGGTGGAGAGGGAGGTGAGCATCATTCACGGCACCAAGTTCTGTGCTCCTGAATGACCCACAGTTTTATCATCTGCAAATGCCGGCAAACTTTTCTCCGCTTTTTCTTTATAAATTTAATTTTGTTCTTTTTAAGCTTTATAAATTCACCCTATTTTATTGTCTTGTTTC
Source organism: Macrotus californicus (assembly GCA_007922815.1). Classification (NCBI taxonomy): domain Eukaryota; kingdom Metazoa; phylum Chordata; class Mammalia; order Chiroptera; family Phyllostomidae; genus Macrotus; species Macrotus californicus. The sequence continues at coordinate 29,239 of VMDR010010316.1, read as the reverse complement.
ACTTTCCAGAACTAGGACTTCCAGGGCACTCTGTAACAGAAGCAGCGATCCCAAACATTCTCATTTGTTACCAGATTTGAGTGGAATGCTCCCAATGTTTCACCAACAAGTGAAACATTATTGTGGCTGTGGGCTTTTGCTCGATATCCTTTCTTAGGTTAGGCACTGCTGGGCGCTGAATTTTATCACGTTGGGTTCTTTCTGACATCTGTTAAGATGAGCATATGGTTTCTTTCATTTGTTTATGTGTGAATTACATAATACATTGTCTAATGTTAAACCATCTTGTTGTTCCTTGAATTAAACCTTTCTTGGCCGTGATGTGTTTTTGTTCTGTTATGCTTGATCGATTTAGACTTGCTGATATTTTATCTAGGGTTTTTATGTCTATGTTTAACAGCGAAATTGGCCTTCAGTGTCTCTTTCTCCTTCTGTTTTTGTCTTGCTCTTTTGCTTGGTTTTCTAGAATGACTTTGGATTCTCTCCCCCCTTCCTACTTCCTGGAACAGTGTGTATAAAACCGGAGCTGGAGGACTGGGAGAGTGTTTCTCTAAAGCCGTCTGGCCTGCTAGACTTTCTTCGATGAATAGATTTAAAAGTACTGTTTCAATTCCTCTGTGCTGCACTTCCACGTTTGACTTTTTTTTTTTCTTGAATATGCTTCAGAAAGCTATATTTTTATAAGACATTACTCAATTTCTAGGAAAATGTCTGTATTTTAAATATTTGGGTGGGTATATAAACATGTTTTTTTATGGTTTCAAAATCTAATGTATTTATACCCCATTTTTTTTTCTGTGTTGTTTACTTCTGAATTTCCTTCTTTTTTTCTTACTCTGTCTTATCAAGAGTACATCTCGTTTATTATTCTTTTCAAAGAACTGGTGTTTATTGTGTGTGGCAGGTACTATTCTAGGCAGTAGGGTGAGAAAAACATGGATAAAAATTTCTGCCTTTTCTGAAAGTATATTCTATTGTGGGGAAATCAAGATACAAAAGTTCAGTAGTAAAGGAATACATTTCATAGTATATTAGAAGGTGATTATTACAATAAAAATAAACAGGTCAAGACAAGGGAAACTGAGAGAGCTGGGGTGAGGAGCATAGGCAGGTTGCAATTTAAATGGGGTGGTAAGAAGAGATAAGACAAAGTTCAACATCAAAAACTTGAAGGGGGAGGAGGAATTAGCCTGTGGACGTCTGCAGAGAGACAGACATGCCAGCCTGGGAGGAGCTAAGAAGACCCTTTAGGGCTTTAGTCCTTAGTTACAATTTTGGATTTTATTCTAAATAAATACCTTGCAGGTTTTGCACGGGGATCTGCTGTGCTCTGACTTACTTTTTTGGCTACTTTGTTGCAAATAGACTGAAGGGCGCCAAGAGTGAAGGCGGGAAAAGCAGGTGCAGGCCATGGCAGTAGTTCTGAGAGATCGCGGTGGCTTGGACCAAGGAGGTAACAGCGCATGGCATCCCCCACTTATCCATGGTTTTGCCGTCTGTGGTTTCAGCGACTCGCCATCAACTGCAATCAGGAAATACCAAATGAAAAATTCCATAAGTAAACAACTCACAAGTGTTAAGTTGTCTGCTGTCTGGGTGCCTCACTCCACCCCATCACACAGGCATCGTACCACCTCACGTCCTCCCAGGAACGAGAGCGAGTGAAGCACAGCGTGATGTTTTGAGAGAGAGACAACACATTCATACAACTTATATTGCAGTCTGTTGTCAAAATTGTTCTCTTTTATTATTAGTCATTGTTGTTAATCTCTCACTCTGCTTATAAGTTAAGCTTTATCATGCGTTAGAAACAAACATATATCGTGGGTTTGGCACTGTCTGCGGTCTCAGACACGCACTGGGGGCCATGGAAGGTGTTCCCCATGGATAAGGGGGCTACCGTAGGCAGTGCGAATGGTTTAACTCTGAATGTCTCCCTCGGAGCGGACAGTGGACAGGATTTACTCACGGTCCGTAGGTGAGGTGTGGGCCAAGGGAGGTGTCGGGCAGGTCTGCAGGAGGTTCGGCTTGAGCAACTGGGATGCTCATGTTATTTCCATTCCAATATTTTCTTTAGTTTCAACTATTCCTTTATAGTTCTTTTCCTGTATTTTATTGGGAGTTGTTGCATCTTGTGCTTCAACTTTCTGAGTTACGGAATTCATTTACCTAATCTATGTCTTCCCCTTGATTCCCCCAGAATTTGCATTCGAGGCTGTGCATATCCCCCAGCGCTGCTTCGGCTACTTTACTCAGTTTTTTTATGTGTATTTGTTTTATTGTCATCTAGTTTTTAATGTTTGGTAGTCTCCGTTGCGATTATTCTTTAACCAAAGGGGTTTTTAAATCTCCAAATGTATTTTTAAATCATTTTATTACCTTTTAGTTAGATAATGTCTGGATTACATTGGCCCTCTGAGTTTGCTGGGCCTTGTTTTGTGATCTACAATGTGCTCTTTTAACGGGACTCTTCTCCGATGGAAGCGGGTTTCCATGTGTGACCAACAGAGCAAAGTCGCTCGTTTGTGCTGTTCAAGCCTAATGCTCAAGAAGAGTCCTTTCATCTTTCCATGAAAAAGGCGGAGGCCAGGGAAGGCAGGCATCTTTCTCGTTTACTGTGGGAACGCAAGTCGTGGGTTGACGGGCGAGGTGACCGCGGGCCAGGGCGTTCAAGAAGGGACACGCAAGAGCTCTTGAAGACCAGGTCTGGGGTTCAGACATCGAGGTGGTGAAACCACCGGTGTGCCTCAGGACTCTCTAAGGGTGGGGTTCCCACAGTGCACTCATGGTGCTATATCCCAGTGCACCCCTGATCCACGTACTTCTTGAATATGTGCTCCCCAGTTACCTCTGAGGGCAGATAACCATTCCAGAAAACAGAAATTTCTGTCTTCTCCACAAAGGCGCGTGCACAAACCAGAGACTGCAGTCTGGGCCTTTCTAATTCTGTAGATGCCCTTGTACCATGGCAGTAATGCAAGGTAGCCCCTAACAGTGCTGTGACTGGGCCAGTGTGTGCCTGCTGCCACTGCTGGTCCGTCCCTCTGAGCCGGGGGCCACACCCCTTCGCTGCAGAAGCAGACGTGGGGTAGGATGTTGGGTATTGAAGATGGGCCAGATTTTCAGCTCCCTGGGAAGTAGGAGATTCATGCTGCCTTTTTCGGTTCAGTATTTTAAAAGACTCTTCAATAACCTTGACCATAAAATATGCCATTTAAATGGATCTATTGTGAGGTGCTGTAGAGTGGGTACAACTTAATAAAGTTCTCCTCTGACATCTTGGCTAGGAGCAATGGGCTGGGTGCAGGAGGCTCGGAGTGGCTCTGGATCGTTCATAAGGTTGAGGAGTGATAAGGCTGGTCTGGAGTGTTGAGGCCAGAGGGAGCCTAGTCCCAGCACAACTGCTTATTTTGTTGCTCAGGGTTTTTTGTTTTGTTTTGTTTTGATTTTGTTTTATAAGTCTGTGTTAGTTTGCTAGGGCTGCCATAACAAAATGCCATGAACTGGGTAGCTTGAACAACAGAAGTTTATCAACACAGTGTTCTGGAGGCTAGACATCTGAGTTCAAGGTGGCAGTGGGGCTTCTCCTTCTGGGGGCTTTGAGGGAAGGATCTCTCCTAGGCCTCTCTCCTGGGCTAGTAGATGGCCATTGCTCCATGTCTCTTCTCATGGTCTTTGTTCTGTGTCTATGTCCAAATTTCCTCTTATTGTAAGAAGAGCAGTTATGTTGGATTATAGCCCACTCCAATGGCCTCTTTTTAATGTAATTGCTTCTGTAAAGATCCTATCTCCAAGTAGAGTCACATTCTGAGGCACTGGAGGTTAGGTCTTCAACATATGGATTTATAGGGAGATTCAGGTTAGTTTACAAAAGTATCCATTTTGCTGTGGCCTTTAGTCTTCTATAGTAGAGCAATATTCATATCAATCTCTGGCATTTTATCTTTGAAATGAAAAATACTGACAGATTTTGGTGTCAGAAATGATGCAGCTTTTAATAAGTGAGTCTGATTATATGTAGAAATTTACATTTATATTATACTTGTATTATATATATATATTTACCTTGATATATAATGCTTGTGAGACTCTGTTTCTTTCTTCTTTTCAAAAACATTGTTCTTTCTTTTTTTTTTTTAAATTATACATTATTGTTGATGCTATTACAGTTGTCCCAATTTTTCCCCTTTGGCCCCCTCTACACAGCTCCCCCACCCCCCAACTCCCTCAGGTAATCCCCACACTGCTGTCCATGTCCATGGGTAAGAAGACCTTTCTTTCTTTTAAGAACAGATGACCTCACCTTGGATTGCTCTTGTTTTGCTTTGTTTTCCTCCAGGAGATACACCTCCTACCCAGCAGCCAAAGTGCACTGACTTCCAAAGTGCCAACCCCCTCCAAGGCACCAGTCTCAGAGTCCAGTTCCTTCTCTTCACCCCTTCGGATCCCAGCTGTGGGAAGCTAGTTGAAGAAAGCAGAGACCTCCAAAACTCTGGGTTCAATGTCAGTCTGGGAACCAAACTAATTATCCATGGATTCAGGTGGGAGCAAACCAATCAATAGGATTGTTTGTGCTAAGAACTAGAAAGTGACCCCAGGAAGTTAGGGGGGAATAAGAGGAGCAGTAAATTTATGGGCAGTCACATGTCTATTCCTCACCTCCTGCTGTCTGCAAAGGCACCTCATGTCAACGTGAACACACATTATGTTGTTTATTCTTATTGGTCATGTATGTTGCTCCTCCCCTCAGTTCCTGTCTACACCCTGTTGAGCAATAAATATGTGTGATCTTGGGCAAATCCCTCCAGCACATGGAGCCTGGTTTCCATATGGAATAAAAGGAAGACTACAGCGATGACCTCAGGGATCCTGTCCTTCCTGAGGCATTGTTATGATTCAGCTCACCCAGTGAGGTCATGGGCTTTGCACAATCACTCAGGGGTAACAGCTTAGGTTTTTGTTTTTGTTTTTATCTAGAACTTCATTTTACTTTCTCATTTCTCTCCTGCTTTGATGACCTAAGAAAATTTCCACCTATGGAGGCTACTCTCATCAGACTCAGAAGCTAGACACTTCTTCAATTTCTTTGGTGACCTGCAGTCTAAATTTTGTTGTGATATGTAGTCACTGAGTCTCAATTTAATCCCCTTCCTTCCTTTCAATATCTTCTCTCAAAAGCCCACTGACAAGGCCAGAACAGGTTGCTGGAAGGGAAGAAGGAGAGAATGTGGTAAAAGAGTAACATCGTAGAGCAACTAGAGTTGGGAGCACCCGATGAAGAGGTGGACACAGAGGCACTGCACAAAGGATCACCATTTCCTCACCTCTGGGTTCTCTCTGCTTCTCAAATACCTGGACTCTGTGGACCCAGCCACACCTTTCCTTAGGCATCGATCCCTCCTCACACTTGTGCCAAAGTCTGTCCCCTAGCAAATCTTACATTTAGCCACCATCCAAGATTGAGTGTGTACCCTCAACCCAGGGACAGCTGGTAGATCTGGAAAGCCCATCAGGCTCCAAGATCGCCCAAAGCCACATTCCATGGCAAATGCCCAGTGTGTGCTCCTCTGTCCCCATGAACCCACTTGGATTGTTCCTGTACTGTGTGGGCCACTGTACAGGAAAAACTTCTTTAAAACTTCTTTCCTGATCCCAATCTCTTGGGAAAAAAGCTTTCTGAATTTTGAAAAAGCATTCTCTTTTCCCTAAAAAAAGTGTTATTACACTGTAAGTTCCAGAATGATAAGGACTATATTTTACTTTTTTAAAATGTCTTACAAAGCACCTAGCATACTGTCTGGCCCATTTGTTGAATAAATGAAGGAATAAACAAATGAAGGCATAAATAAAAACATCCTCCAGGGAAGTGCTGTATTCTAGAATGAGGTTAAGATTGCAAAGCTTAACTCTAACATACAACTCTACGTTTTCTTTCTCCCGCATAACACAAGCGGGGCCAGTGCATATGGCGTGTGTCATTTATGCCTTGCATAAGGGGCTGGAGGATGGTGGGGCTGGAGTGCAGCCTGAGTTCTGATCCCCAGCAGGAAGCTGCGTCCACCTGGACAAAAAGCTCCCTGTCATAATCCACACAAAGGCTCTGTTTGTGCAGACAGAAACCCTGGTCATGTCGGGATTGTGTCCTCCTTATGCTCAGAGTGCTGTGTGATTTACTACCCATATATCCCGTCTCTAGTTTTGACTTTTTGCTGGGTTTATTCTGTTCACAGACGTTTCCATGACAGTGGATATAGATTTGGTAGATAATTTTTCTACCCTGTCTTGGCCCCATGTCTAGGGCTTTAGGAACAAAGCCTTCCTGGATTGAGAAGTTCATCGGTGCCCTTCTGAGGGCAGCAGACACTAATGTCATTGCTGTGGACTGGGTGCACGGCTCCACCGCTGTCTACTTCTCAGCTGTGGAAAATGTGGTTAAGCTGGGACTTGAGATCTCCCGGTTCCTCAGTAAACTCCTGGTAGGTGCAGAAGAGCCTCGGGCGATGTGGGCTGCTTATGGAGGGCAGAGGGGTTAGAAGGAAAGGAGTAACAAACACAGGAGGAGGAGCTTTAGGGTGGAAGCAGAACCACCTAGTGACTTATCAGTCTCTTCTGAGCCTCCTCTCCTCCTCTCTAAATTGGGTCCCTGCGTGTCCGAGGGAGGAGCTGGTGGCTGGCTTTAGTCACCCCTCAGAGGAAATGGCCAAGGTCATGACTCACCCTGGGCACCAAAGGAAAAAGTAAGGAGATTGCTAATGTGGAGAGCGCAGGAAGAAGGCAAGGGATCACTGGGATGAGAATTCTGCCCTGCTCCCCAGCCCACGCATGCGTGGTCCCTGTGTCATGCCCAGGGCCCTCTGCTGCTAAAGCCTCAGGGAAAGTGTGACCCTGTGAGGCCAGGGGTTGCTGGGGCCCAAATGCAACCCACTGTAAACATCCATTGTAGGTGCTGGGTGTGTCGAAGTCCTCCATCCACATCATTGGAGTGAGCCTGGGGGCCCATGTTGGGGGCACGGTGGGACATTTCTACAAAGGCCAGTTGGGACGGATCACAGGTAACATTCTTCCCTGCCCATCCTCCCAGGTTTAGAGAAAGAACGAGAGAATGTCTCGGAAATGACTTTGCTGAGGCAAGCAGAGGGGAGTTTTGAGCCTTTTGGTATTATGATCAAGTCATCTATGACCAGTAAAATTTATTTACTGTGGCCCTTTTGCGTAAAATGGTGTTGTGTTATTATTCCATGATCTCTAACATCAGTGTAAGGAGCCACAAGATTCTTCCTAAGCCCAGTTTCTACATCTGTAATATAAAAAATTAACAAATGCAGCCACTTTAAAAATGGATCCAGAACTAATATCCCAGGAGACCTGCCTTGTACCTCTCATGCCTACCACCTTTGGAATGGTTAAAACAGGGCAAAATAACCTTTGGACTGGGCCTAAAGCAGCACCGTGTCCCAAAGAACTGTTTGTAAGGATAAGAGGAAAGCAGGTATTATGACTGCCAGACTGATCACTACCCAACTGAAAATGAAAAACACTGTTTACAGTGAGTGTTGCAATGTTCGTGCATCTGCATCAATAGAAATGCCTTTCTTCTGCTGAGGTGATAGTTCCCTTCCCCTTTCTCACGATGCCCTTTGCTTTTGTCTCCTAATTGGAAGATTAATTGGGTTTCTGCCTGAATCAGTGACTGGGTTAGTGCTTCTCACCTTGAAAGACCTTTTATTTTTAGGTTAATAATAAGATGGTTTGTAGCAGCTCCTATTAGGATATCTTCTCGACTCACTGTGGGAATCGTCTTTAAAGGGTACACTAAACACTTGCCAAAGGGCAGTATGCTTTATGTTTCAGGAGCTATCCTCAATTATTCAGGGTCTAGAGCTGTGTGGCAATTACCCTGCAATGGGACAACCCTGAGTCATATTCTAAGCGTCCCTCAGAGGAGTCCCAGTGGGGTGGGACCTGCTTGCCCAAAGTGATACTCCATTCATTAAAAATGTCCTTCATTCTATGACTCAATTTCCCACTCCCTCACTGCTTTCTGTGAGCTCCCAAATCAACTACTTGCATTTGGAATCCTTGTTTCAGGGTTTACTTTTGGGGGAGGAGAGGGCAAGGGGTCCAGAGTAAGATGTGAAGATAGTAACAGTTCTTACACTGTGTGTTGTGAGAACTAGAGTGTGTAAAACTGCCCGACACAGTGCCGGGCACATAATAACTGCTCAAAAAAATTATAGCTCTTGTTACTATTACCTGAGGACTAATATCACCCACATTAAGCCTTACCAAGTGGTTGGTGTTATTGAGCTCACTGGAGAGCCAGAGAAGCTGGGTCATTGGGAAGCTACAGACAGTAGAGTGGGGGTTCCTGGGTATGGGGATTATGAGTTAGTTTTCTACCCTTGGGGTCCTTGTCGAGGGACACTGAACTGGAACGGCTGCCGAGGTGTGCTGTGGATCCGTGAGGGTTCCTGCGGCTGAGAGGAAAGGGGGCCTTGACATCAGCCTGTCCTTGCAGGCCTGGACCCTGCTGGGCCAGAGTACACCAGAGCCAGTCTGGAAGAGCGCCTGGACGCTGGAGACGCCCTCTTCGTGGAAGCCATCCACACAGACACCGACAGTGAGCTGGGAGGGTCTTCCTGGGCTGGGGTAATGAGCACAGGGCAGGGGCTGGGTGGCAGCTATAGCTGTGTGGCCCTGGGCAGATTCCCTCCCCCTCACTAGGCATTCCCCAGCATCTGCAGCTCTGTCATTTTCTTTTCTTAAATTTTATTTATGTCACTATTTTGTTTTTGATTTTTCACTCTGTCATTTTCTTAACAGTGAGGTGAATGGTTCTGTTTTTAGCTGGTAGTGGGAAGGAGATTTCTCATTTATGGAGCGGTCTCACTCTCTGATTCTCCACTAACCCTTGAGCTGAGGTGATGCCAGGGCAGGCACTGCTGCCTGGCTGACTTATGGGAGAGTCATGCTGCTTTTTCAGGGTGACTGTGCCTTCGCCCAGAGAATGGGGACTTTCTACTCCTGGGATCTATTCTTAGGCCTCCTGGGGGATGAGCCCTGTTCAGTCCAGTGAAGAATGGAAATTCCCCCCTCCAGCAGTGACAGGCATAGGAAAGACCCTCAACTCTGAATTCACTGTGACCAAATTAAGCTCTTCTGAGCAGCTGGGAAAGGGGCTGGGCATTTCTCCTCCTTTCAACTCCCTAACAAATGCCCATGAGTCTGTGCCAGGCCCAGTGCTCAGCGTGATGGGTATGGGAAGAAAGAACACTGGTCCCGAATGAAAGTGTTTGCAGTTCAAGTGAGAGTTGTCCATGCTTCACTCCCTTTGGTCAGAAGCCTTCTTTTAACATCCAGCATCCACAGACTGATGATTCTGGAAGAAGCTCGTGCAATCATATTGTTCAAACCTCTCTTTCCTTCATCTCACAGACAGGAAACTCAAGCCCATAGGCTTCAGCCAAGCTGCTGGGTTAAGTAACCATGTGAATAAGCAAAATTAAAATTTGCTAAATAGGTGACTTTTAGGTCCCTATTTACCTGAGCTAGGCTTCTCAGTGCCCTTCAAAGTTGAAGCCTCTTCTTCATGTGAAGAAAGGAAGAAAGACTCAATCCATTCATCTCAGTCTTTACTGAGCTATGCAGCAGGTGCCGAGGGCACAGCTGGGAACAAACATCTAATACGGTCCCTGCTCACGCGGAACCCACAGGCGAATTGGGCAAGCATCCATTCATTTATTCCTTCGATGGATATTTAGTAGGCACTCACGTGTGCTAGGTACTGCGCTGGTATTGGGGATGTAGCAGAAAATAGACAGGTGAAGGCCCTGCTGTTGTGGAGTTCACAAACAGGTAAACAGACACAATAATTACACACTGTGATTGTGATAAGGAAGGATATGAGATCGAGGGTGACTCAGGTATGGAGTCTACTTTAAGTAGAATTACTGAGGAAAGTCTGTCCAAAGACATGATATTTGAGATGAGACTTTGCAGATGTGAATGAGTCAACCCTGAGAAGAGCTGGGAGAAAAACATTGTATAGCCAAAATGAAAGCCTGGACATGGGTGGGGACAGGGCAGAGGGCACTGTGTGAGTGAGGCACTGATATTGGGGAAGAGGGCTCGGGACCAGAATGGCCATGGCAAGGGGTTTAAATTTTATTGTATGATCAGTGAGAACAGGGCGGTGATGTAGATTTTCTTAAGAGATTACTGCGGCTGCTATGCAGAGAACAGACTGCAGGAAAGCGCTAAGGGAAGCCGAGAGGCACGTTAGAAGAACCAGAGGTGATGGTGAGAGATGATGGCAGCTTGGGTAAGTAGAGACAGAAAGAAGTAGAAAGATTCAAAATGTATTTTGGAGGCAGAGCTGACCAGAGAGGTGATATAGGGAATGAGGAAAAGGGAGGAATCAAGGATAACTTCTACCTTCTGGGATCAGACAAGATCTGGCAAGTTCAAGATGCTATGGCTGTAGACTCAAGGATAACTTCTAGGTCATTGCTTAATCCCTGGATAGATGGCATTAAACAGATAATACAATCAATTGCTTACAATAATGATAGATGATATGAAGGAGAAAATCAGTGTCTTTGGCAGCTGGATCTGACCCAGACTGAAGAGCAGATATGATTGTAATGACGTGATGAGGTGTGTAGGCTCTCACACACATCTCTTTATAGCCAGGTCGTATTTCCGCTGTCAGGAGAGCACAACAATATGTGGGAGAATGCGGAAATGTGGTCCCAAAGACATGTATCTGAACTGTTGCTTGCAAAAAACTAGAAACTATTACACAAGGAAATTTACCAAACATATAACATTTACTGATTTATTAAAACTTATGTTAAGGGACATTTTTCTTGGTTTTATTAGGTAACTATGAGCATCTTCTTAAGAATTTATTCTGTGCTTCCTTTCAGCAAACGCTTTTTAGAAAACTAAGGGCTAGTGCCACTTTCTCAGAGCATGTAAGAGTGAGGCGGGCACTCGTTCAGCACTGAGAGTGGGTGGGCTCATAAGGTCACACCTCAGGCTCTTCTGCCAGTGGACTCTGCTGTGGGACCTAGACAATGTGCCCCTATCATAAGAAAAGGTGATGGGGTTCTGTCTTCTTTCAGATCTGGGTATTCGGATTCCTGTCGGACACGTGGACTACTTTGTCAATGGAGGCCAAGACCAACCTGGGTGTCCCACCTTCATTCATGCAGGTCAGAAAGCCAGAGAGAGTTGGTTTTTGGCTTCCCCAGAGACCAGAATTCTCCAACAGCCTTTGTGTTGAGTCAGCTAGTGTGGGCCACAGAAGGTCTTCCTTCTTGCATCCTTTACTGTGTCCATAATGCCTTACTTAGCACTTATTGAATGAATGTCTTTGGAGTCCAGGAATTCTGGGAGAGAAGTGACTGAAATTGAAAGCCTACACCAAATGTATGCTGCCCTCCCCACTTCTTGGGCCCCGACATGATATAACATCACTCCAGGCAATAATATCCTTTCTTCTTGGGTCCTGCTTTGTGGCACAGTCCACACTAGCTAAATCCTCGGCGGAGCCTAGTTGTGGCAGAAGTAGACCAACGTGCCCAAAGCTAGTTAGCCAAAGGGTCAACTCACTGCATGACCGTATCCCCAAACTTACCAAATTCAACAACCCTCCAGACCTGTTTTCAAGATCATCTTCTTGAGTATATTTAATAAATATACATTTCTTCTAAATATGTTTCCAAATGTTCTTTATGAATATACACATATTCATTGAATATATTCTTAGCATCATTTTTAAAACAGCAAGTTTGTCAAAAGTTAAGTATTAAAGGTTGTTTAATCTCCTCATATTCTTCTGATGAATATAGGCAAACTATCAGCATTCCACATAGAAAATTTATCCTGATTTCCGTTTACTGTCTTTTTAGTCTCTTCCTATTCCACCAAACTTTTGACGTTTTAAGAATTCTTTTGACAATTGTATTAAATAATCACTAATCAAAATTTACCAAATTTATTGATTTTACAAAAACATGTTCCTTTTAACAATTTATAGGTTTTTCCAGCAATTGTGATCAGATGGGAGAGTGTGGTTTTAATGGCTTTTGAAAATTTCTGTGGCATTCAGTTGGCCACTCATTTTTTTCTTCATAACACAGTTTGGGAAAGTTTTGCTTTATGTCTCCCAGCTCCATGTTGCAGCTAGAAGGAGCATGGCCATAGAGTGTCCCAACCATGAGGGACAGAAGCATCAACACACAGCTCAGTTGTGGTTGTTGATTTCATAGTTGGAGGGCAGGGATTGTCCCAAGGTGAAGGGAGAGTCTGAAGATGCCAGAACACTGGAGTTATGGCTCCCTATAGACCTCCTAGTGCCAGCCAATTCATCCAGTGTGAGTTATTGCAAAAATTTAATTATTAAACAAAAACAATAAGAAGAAAAACAAGTTTTTGTTGAATTGGGACACTTGGCAAGTAGAGCACGTCAGTCATTCGTCCAGGTGAGCCCCAGCACACCGGCTTTGAGAGATTGTGAACTAACTGCTTGCTGCTGTCTCCTTTGGTTGTCTCCTTGCTGGGCTGGGTATAATGAGATTGTAAAAAAATGTCTTTTTGGTAAAAAATTGCCCATGTGAGTGATGATGAAGAAGGTAAAATGTGTGGACAGATATCCATTTTAATAACTGGGGTCAGAATCACCAAGTCAGGATGCTCCCACTTTCTGAAAGAGAGCTCACACGATCATGGAAGAATGGGTCTCAAGTTCAGCAATTTTCTTCATAGATTAAGCATAGGGTTTCTGTGGAAAATGAAAATGAAAAGAAAGAATGCAGTAACCATATCTATTCACATTCTTTAAATGTGGCTCAGGAGATATCCTCCATATCTATAGCTGGTGGGCATGTAAAATTCAGTTTCCCTTTGCCTTGAACTGAAACCTTGGTTGTGTTTCCCACCCTGTTCAGGCTACAGTTACCTAATCTGTGATCACATGAGGGCTGTGCACCTCTACATCAGTGCCCTGGAGAATTCCTGTCCTTTGATGGCCTTTCCCTGTGACAGCTACAAGGCCTTCCTTGCTGGACGCTGCCTGGATTGTTTGAACCCTTTTCTGCTTTCCTGTCCAAGGATCGGTAAATGCTACCCCTTTGCCTCCTTTGACAATTTTGGGGAAGTTCAAGTCTTGCTAGTTGTTACCTCTTTAAGTCCTGATCTCCTATGATCAAGAAGTCTACCCAACTGGGATTTAAAACATTTAATCGATGAGGTGTTCAGCCTGTTCTAACCTGGATGATGGGATTTGGCCGTCTGTGTCTCGCCCCTCACTCTCTGTACTGCTGTCTGATGCCATACTCACCCTGCACATACCCTTCACACACACAACAAGCCCAAACTCAGGACATTCTCTGGAAATGTTGGTATAGTCCAGAGTCCCAGACCCCACTTGCAAACTGGAGGCTTGACATAGACCTTTTTAGCTGGGCCAGTCATTCTTGAACTCCTGATAGTCCCTAAATCAAGGTGTTGTGGAGAAGTTCCCAAGAGTGGCACACATGGCCCACTTTAAAGGTGTGACGCTGTGGTGGTCACGTGGCAGCTGGAGGGATGTCTAACTGCTGGTCAGCCCGGGCACATTCCTGGATGATCCAGGCCAGTCTGAGGAGAAGGACACAGGTAAGGCTGAGGGATCTGGTGTTGACTCACCAGTCAGATCACTGCTGGGAACGTCCTGGGGTTCTACAGAATGAAGGGCTCCAGGAAAATCTCTGGGAAGTGTAAATGTTTCTTCTCCTTCTTTCTCTCACTTCCCATCCCTGGCTGCCACTCAGCTATAGCAGCCTGCCATTGCTTACATGAATGAAATGGATTTCTGCTTGATAAAACGGTAGAGTAGAGCTAGCTTCCCACAGTAAAGCAAATCAACATTACTTCCTACGTGTTGGGCATAGGTCATGATTTCCCCCAGATGTGACGGACTGGCTGGTGTCACAACCACTTCACACAGCGCCCAGCCTCATCTCTCACTACACTTTCGCGGACACTGAACACCCCGGGGATGCTAACCACTTGTACTGTCAAGAGTACTTCATGTTTGCTTACACTTTGTGCATGTACCCAAACTGTACTCTCTGCCCAGAATGCCCTTCCCAACTTGTCAGCCACTATTCAGGTCAAACACTTCCTGTGCTTTTACTACACAGGAGATAAGTGCCATTAAACAACTGTCACATAAATTATTTTGCAAGTTGGAGGCATAATTTCAGATTTCTTAGAAATACCTCCTGAGAATGGGCCAGGTGATCTAAAGAATGTATTTCCTGTTTGCTTACATCTTTATCCCTGACTGGACTGAGTTGCATGTATCCTAGGACTTACCATAGGGCATGGCATATAATAAGCATGCAGTGTAGCTGTTTGCAGATGAATGGGTGTGTGGATCAATTACTGTGTGGCTGGGTGCCATGGACCCTGAAATGGCTGCCTCAGGGCTTTGCTGTCTTTGCTTCTTGACTTCCAGGGCTGGTGGAACAAGATGGTGTCAAGATAGAGCCACTTCCCAAGGAAGTGAGAGTCTACCTCCTGACTACTTCCAAGGCTCCATACTGTGGTGAGTTGGGGCAAAAAGGCATGGCTCAGCTCTGCCAGTGCGTTGCCCAGCAGAGTCCAGGGCTCCCTAGCTTGGGTCATGTCCAGCCCAGCACAGTAGCCGAGGTAGGGGCTGAAGGACGGGGGCAAAGATGTCATGAGGGGTGGGGCACAGCCACTAGTGGTCTGAAAACCAGAACTTTCAGAGCTAGTTCAATCCATTACTCTACCAAGGTTGAGGACTTGGGAGCATCTTCCTGTCTATACAATCCTTGTTCCTCCCCACCCGCCACAGCAATCTGCCCTCCAATGTGGGCTCTCTCAGAATGGTCTTTGGGTGTACCTCTGCCTTCTTCATTCCTGCACACTTTTTTACCCCTTCCTTGGTGCCCACCCTATGTGTCTTCCACCCTGGCTGCTCTCCTAGGCCAGGGTCCCTGAGGAATACAGAGCCTCATTCTCTGCCGTCCTTCCCCTTCACATCTTTTAACTCTTCTCCATAACTACTCCATTTCATTAAAACTAAGGTGCCACTGATGATAAAGATGCTAAATGGGAAAGAAAAGTGTGTCTTAGAATCTCTGAACTGCATTACAGGCTGAAACGTCATCTTTCCCTATGCAATGTGTACCTTAATGAGGGTGACTCTCCTTGCTGGTTTATGCTTGTTTTCCTGGGATCCCATCTGGTTTATTGTGTGCACAGAACAGAAGGATGCTGGTTAGAAAGATACATTATATGGCCATGCAAATTCTAACTGATTTTCTGATCAACTTGGGTCTGATTGCTGGAGGGATCTCTGTGGCCCGACCTTCCTGGCACTAGAAGGCCTTAGTGCAGGGTGTTAGGGGAGCCCAAAGCTCATACTCTGTGGTCACACAGACTGGAATTTGAATCTCAGCTTCTCCTCTCCCCAGCTGGGTGATAAGGAACAAGTTACTTAACCTTTCTGAACTTCTATATCTTTATGTGGAAAATGGAAAAATAATAGTACCTACTTCAAAGAACCAATTGTGCAGATAAAATAAAATAGTATACAGGAAATCACTGACACAGTGACTGGAACCCGATAATTAATACTTCCTTTCCCTTTATCAATCAGAGAATTTGGGGAACTAGATGCATGTGTTTCCAGCTTCATGCCAGAGAGAATTCATGGCTATGTCTTAGGAACAAAGTGGGTTATAGGTATCAACGGTAGGCTTTTCACATGTATCAGCTTCCTGGATGACCCAGCTCTGAGAGGTAGGTGTGAGTAAAGGGAAGTTCTGAGAGACTGAGTAATATGCCCAAGGCTACACAGCTGGGCGAGAAAGTCAGGATTCTTACTTCGAAATCTGTAGTCTTCCCGTGCCACCACCTGCCTCCACCCTCGCTTCTTTGCTTCTTTTCTGAGAACATGCTCTTTACAGCCATATTTCTGGTTACTCCTCCATTCTCACGGCCCCTTGGAGGTCAGCCTGAAGGAGGATGCCGTGTCCAGGGGTGGAAGCTGCGCTGTTGGGAGCAGATGTTCGGTTCTATTTCCAGCTCCTGGGCAGCTTTGGGGTGACCTGAATGAGCTCCTCCCCATCTGCACAGCTAGGAATATGCTCCACAGGGAGCCTGGGGAGCACTTGGAGATTACAAGCATTTTAAGGCAGATTCATGTAGTCATAATTTTTCTGTGTTATATTTGTTGTGAGACCTCTACCCCGCTATGCCCTAGAGGTGTGGTCCTGTCTGTTCCAAAGAAATAAGCCAGCATGAGCACCTGTTTGCCTCCGTGCTTTGAGGATTCTGTTCTGAACATCCAAGCTGAGACCTTCTGTGTCCCAGGGGTACGGCTTTCCACCTGGTAGTTCATGGGGTGCTGGCAGCTGGGAGCTCCCTATCCTCACCCACTCCCAGGCCATCATGGCACTGGGCTGGGCCTCAGCGGTGCTGACCAGGATGGGAGTCACCCTGTACCCCTGCCAGGTATGCACCAACAGAGCAGAGAATCTTCTCCAAATATTTCACACAAAGTGCCTTTTCTCTGTCACCTCGTTTAATTCCCACCGTGTTCTATGAGGAGATCCCAGGGTTATTGTTTACGGATGAAGGAATTGAGGTACAGAGTTTCAGTGACTTAGACAAGGCACTGCAGCGGGTGAGCTGCAGGGCTGGGCCTTGGATCCAGGTCTCCTGACCAGCCGTCCAGGGCTCTGTGTGCTGCTTCCCATGTCATGCTCCTGTGCAAATCGGATTCCACTACCAGTTCGCATTGACCCAATGCTGTTGGCAGACCTGGCCAGTCCTCTTGGGGCTTCCAGATAATGTAGAGAAAGGGGAAGCAGAACCTTAGGAAATTTTCTTTATCAGTGATACCTTCTGGCAAAGAAGAAGTGGTATAATGTATCAAACTCAGCCCAGAGAATGAAATTCCTAAAGCTTATGGAAGTCCGCTTTTTTTCACATTGCGATTATCCACTTCAGTTCAACCTTGTCCTTCACCGTAACAATCTACATCCCATAGTAAACAAATGAGAAGGAGAGATGGAAGGGATGTGACACTTTCTGGCTGTGTGTGTGTTGGCGGAGGGCGGGGTGGGGGGTGCACATATAGTGTTCTCTTTTCTTTTGGTGAGTTCTTGGCGTCTTGGCATCTGTCCTGAGACCTGTTGCTAACCCCATGAGCCCAGAAGGACCACAGTTATGGAAAAGGTGAAGGATTGCTTCTCCAGCTATGCCCCAAACATCAAAGGAGTCTGTGAGATGCTCCAGGACCAAAGTTACTGCAACATGCCACCAGAGGGGCCTGCCCCTTAATAAGGGAAGGATGGGGGTGTTAGGGAGGCTATGCTCTTTAACGTCTCTTGCTAGAGGGACAGCAGGTCCCAGGAGTTTCGCCCTGAGCCAGGCTGCTCACCCAGTCCATGTCGATGACACCAGCTTTGAGAGCCCCAGGGTCCATGCTGCCTGGGAGGGTGGCGATGCCACATAGGCACCCATCTGCCACAGAGAGGGAAAGAGTCATCTCCTGCACACAAGTGTGTTCCCTGACACTGTGTGTATGTGGAGCGGGGGAGGGGCACCATTATATTTTTGCGATTTAATTATTTAGTATAAGAGAACCTCTTAGGTCCTTTCAAAATCACACTACCAAGAATATGTCACCAAACAGGGACATATGGGACATTCTAGCATTACAAGTAATAATAAAAACTAACATGTACTAAATGCTTCTTAGACACAGGCACAGTCTAAGGACTTCACATGTAGTAACTCATTTAATTCTCATTCAGATCTGTGGTACCTATTGTTATTTTCCCTAATTTATATTTGAAGAAGCTGAGGATCTGCAATAAGTAATGTGTTCCAGGTTCTGCACCTACTAAGAGGTAGAGCTGAGCTTCCTAATCGCACTTATTCTCTCCCTCGGGGTTTTTTGGGCACTGCACCCACCAACCTCTGGCTCAGTTGTCTGCTCTGCTTTGGTTTCCTAGTGCATCATAGCCTCGTGGAGTTCTACTTGCAGAAGCCGAGAAACAAGGACACCAACATCGTGGTCACCTTCTTTGGCAGCAATGTCACCTCCTCAGCCCAGATCACCATGTAAGTGTCCCTCACAGCTGGCCTCTCTGCTTAGGAGGTAGCTTTATTTTACACACACATCCCTGGACAGGAACTGTCATCACTGATGGGTGAGCTGAGCCCACTGGGCTGGGGCTGGGGGTGAGGGCAGAATCTACTACAGCTGTACCTACCCACAGACACGTACTAGGCAACTGTCCCAGGTTCAGGGTCAGTATTGGGTCCAAGCATAGTTTATTCAGACAAGAGTAGATGAGGCAGGCAGGCAGGCAGCAGTGCTGGGGTGTCCAAACAGGTGGTAAAAACCTAGAAATTGAGTCCCTGAGAGAACACAGTGCTCAGGAATGCAGGACTGGGGGCATCAGGGACGTCAGCATGCCAGACAGCCTCATCCACTAGCCCAGGAGGGGCTGGCCAGAGCCTGGGAAGCACTCACTCCTGGGCCGGGGAACAGTACTGGGTGAGTTGCCAGAACAGAATTGCAGGCAGAGTGTCAGCCAGCAAATGAGTGCAAGGTGAGGGCTGGCAGGCTTGATGTTGGATGGTGCCTGAGCGTTTCCTTCCCTTGTTGGGCCTAGCAGCCGGTTGGGAGCAGGCTCAAGATGGAAGGCCAGAGGACCTCAACTCTAGGGCATCACAAGGCAGGCAGAGGAAAGGAACTCAGTAATGCTTGTTTCTTCAAAAAGCAATTGACTGGTCACTCACAAACTAGCAGGACACAGACTGATTAGATACACCAGCATCTCGGTCAGGGCCCAGTCTGGAAAACAGGGCACAAGCCAGGTAGTCCACCAGGAGGAGTTTAACTCAGGAAACTAATTACAAATGTGCTGGGAGAGCTGAAAACCCCAAAAGATGGGGAGATGGGGAAGCGATGCAGAAATCAGCCACAGGAGGAGCCACTCCCACCCCAGGGCTACAGGGACAAAGCCAGGGGCAGGGTTGGCAGAGCGCAGAACAGGGCGCGATTCTCCCTGGAACCTGCAGGCAGAGGAGCCTGAGAAGTACGGTCTGCAGGAGAAGTGCACAGTCGTCAGCAGTGGGAGGTGCCATGAGAGTAGGCAAGACAGCACCTGACCAAGTGTGAGGAAATGATAGCTAAACGGACAGCTAAGGATTCTCAGGAGTTGCCCAGATCCGGGGTTAGTGAGGATATGGCACTGGGAGGGGCAGCACGGGGTTGAGGCCGCATGAGAGGAGGCTGGAGGGGCGAGTCAGGGCCACGCCAAGCAGAGCCTTGAAGGACAGGTTAGAGATTTCGGTTTTTAACCTGAGAGCGTTTTGGGGAGCCACTGGGAGTTTTAAACAGGTGTGTGACCAGATGAGATTTGTGTTTGGAAACATTTCTCAGGCTGAAGGGCTGCACATCAACTGTGCTATGAGGGAAGACAAGCTTCTGCCGGAAGGCGCATTATTTCCTGGCTCCCAGACACCCCGTTGCTGGCCGGGGTTCCAGCTCAGCAAGGCCACACAGGGCACGTGGCAGGCAGTCAGGGCCCCAACAAAGGTCTTCAGGTGCCTACCTGAGCCCTGCAGACTGTAGCTAAATAATTTTCTTCAGATCCCTTCAAGGGTGAGTTACTTCTAGAAGGGTGTTTTCATCACCTCTGCAGCCGCGACAATGGCACCCCACTCCAGCTGCACAGCAGAGCCACCTGGGGAGCTGTGGAAACTACTGCCACTAAGCCCCACACCACACCAATCACAGCAGAGTGGCTGGGCAGCACCTCAACAGCTACACTTTAAAAAAAAAAACTTTTTATTTTTCAGTTATAGTTGTCATATATTACATGTGACAAGTGTACAACCCAGTGATTTGACATTTATGTAACTTACTAAGTGATCACCCCAATAAAGCTAGCAGCTGTCTGAAAACTAAGAAGTGCCTTTTCAACCCGTTATGTCCATAGTGTTTTCTCCTTCAGTTTACTGGTACATTTTCATCTTGTGCTGAAATACCTGTGAATTTCTGGAATAATCCCTGCTTACTCACTCAGGCTTTACTGGGTTCCATTTACTAATATTGCATTAAACTTTTGATTGGTACGTATTTTCCCTTTTACTGAATTTATTAGCTTTTCAAATTCTAGTTATTCTGACTTCAGAAGGAGGAGCCACCCCTATCTGTGCACTTAGTTACAATATTGTGGACCATCGTCCAGTAGCTGTCCTTTTAAGGACTCCCTGAGAGATTCCCATGGACACCCCCGGAAGCTTCCTCACTCTCCCGGGAGACTGGTATTACTCTTTTGAAGAAGGCTCTCGGAACATCGTCACCTTCAATTCCTTGTTTCTGTTTTCGCTTTTCTCTTATAGTAGGGGGAGAGGGAGGTTTGCGGGCGGTCTTTCCCCTACTTTCCATCACTTTGTGAAGCCCCCAAGTTTCCTTCTGATGAAAAATTTACCCGGCCCAAGTCCCCAGGCCACTCACAACATCCTTCACACTCCTAGTTTGCGAGCTCCACCGGCCAAGCAGCTTCTTACAGGGAACAGTTTTCTTCTGAAGTATTTCAGAAACACTTCCAACATGTAGAATAAAAGGAACAGTTCAAGTAATAGCTGTTACTTAAGTGATTATACTAATGCTTCAAGTGGAGTTTAATGGAATTACATTTTTAGGTAGTATTTTGTAAATAAAGATTATTTCAATATGAATAAATTATTTCATTTTACTCTGATTTAATTTTGATTACTCATTTTAATTTGATTAATGAACCCACTATCACATAAACAACAATGAGAGTTTCCTGTATGTAGTCTTGCAATGGGAGATGTTTTAAGCTCCAAAGTCTATGTTTTTATGCCAAGAACTGTATTTACTATGGTTGTAGGCAAATGTGAAAGTAAGTTTGTGCTTAATTCAATACATTTTAATTGACTTAACAAGTTGTTTGGCATTGATGATAATAATAGAATCAGCTAGTTTCTTCATTAAAAAAATAAAATAAAATATGGCCATCCTAGGCCGCATGTGGCTCGCGGGCTGCAGGTTGGAGACCCCTGTGTAAGCATGCCTGTGCCTTCTGCAGGTGTGTATCTTTGCTTTCTTTCTCCTAAGCTGCAGGGTGCTTCTTTTACCTCTGCAACTATTGTTTCCCAAGTCCACGCAGCCCGCTTGGTTCACTTCTTCTGCCTCTGTGACTTTCTGTCTAAAAGGCTAAGGCAGCTCTCTGGGCAGCCCACTCGAGTCTTCTTTTTGAGTGTACTTCTGTTTTGCATGCTGAACATACTCCCGCATTAGAGGTCTTGACTCTTAATTCTTTCTTTGCTGATCTCAAGGGCTGAGGGCCCACATCCTTGGAATATTCCTACCAATCCTTCTGAAGTCAGAATAACTAGAATTCGAAAAGCTAATAAATTCAGTAAAAGGGAAAATATGTACCAATCAAAAGTTTGATGCAATATTAGTAAATGGAACCCTGTAAAGCCTGAGTGAGTAAGCAGGGATTATTCCAGAAATTCACAGGTATTTCAACACAGGATGAAAATGTGCCAGTAAACTGAAGGAGAAAACATTATGGACATAACGGGTTGAAAAGGCACTTCTTAGTTTTCAGTAAACTTAGTTTTCATTTAATTCTTAAATGAAATAAAGGCGACAGTGTGTTCTGCTTGGAGAGTTTCTCTAACAGGAAGGGCCTGATGCAAGTGCCACACTGATGCTGCCTTTTAGGTAGGTTAGGTCCACTGCTACCTGGGGGACTTTGCGCCTCCTTCCTGCAGCCAAGTGCGGCAGAGACCTGTGTGGCCAGGGAAGCTCACTGAGTATGTCTAAGAAAGTTAATGCGGACAGGCTGTCCTGGAGGCCAGGTGGAGGGAAGTGTGAGCTCCCTGGTAGAGGAAGTGGACATGTGCTGGGAGCCTGCCACCAGGCACAGAGGAAACGCCCGAGCGCTCCCCGACCGAGCTCTCCGTCTGCACTCCTGCAAGGCCCAAAGTGCACCTCCGAGTCCTCAGGTCCCTTATAGGGAGGATCTTGGAGTTGGAGACTGGAGGGAGAAATTGCTGGGCAGGGAGAGACCACCCTCCCATGGTTTCATGGCCACGCCCACCTGGCCACTCCTGAGCAGTTAGGTTGCATGGACTGCCTCTACTAGTTCTGGCTCTTCCTGATGGTAGATCCCCTTATTTTTGTGCCTGGCGTTTACACAATATAGGGTTCTTTTTTAAAAATTGGTTTGAAAGAGAGAGGAAGAGAGAGAGAGGGAGAGAGAGAAACACTGACTTGTCCCATTTATTTACACATTCACTGGCTGATTCTTTTTTTTTTTTAAATTACTTTATTGTTGTTCAATTACAGTTTGAATTTTCCCCCCATCACTCTCCCCCCACCCCAGCCAATCCCACCCCCCTCCCCTGCTCCTACCCTCCCCCTTGGTTATGTCCATGTGTCCTTTATAGTATTTCCTGATTCTTATATGTGCCCTGACCAGGGATCAAACCTGCAACCTTGGCGCATGGTGACGATGCTCTAACCAACTGAGCTACCTGCCCAGAGCCTATAACGTTCTTGAGGAACAAATTAGTTTATAGGAGAAATGCCTTGAGTCCCTTCAAACTATCAGCAAAAATCTTAAATATCAAATCACTAAAGGCATTGTTGTTAAAAAAATGATAAAATAAAATAAAATAAAGTAGAGTAGAGTAGTCTTCACACACAATCCTTTGACCTGAATGCTCTAAAGAGGACTCTACTTCAAAGTTGGTGGACCTGAAAGTGAGGATCTTTTCCAACTAGGTAGGAGTCTAAGAATAAGGGACACTTTTCCAGATGTGAAAATCCAAGAGCTACTGTTTTGCTGCAGTGTCTGTTTACTTTAAAAAATCAATTATTTTCCAAGTCACGTTCAAAACTGTGGGTATGTAGGCAGAGGGGTTACTTGCGGTGATACAAAGGACTGTGGTCCCCACCTTCAAGGAGCTAACTTTTGTTCCTGACAGCTAACCAGTGCTACCAGCAGAGCCCCGTAGGGACCAAGGGGAAGCAAAGGCCAGAAGTGCTACATAACTTACTTTCCCTTTCCCTTGCAGACCTAGACAGCAACTGCAGGGGAGAGGAGTCCTAGCTCATCCCGACCCTCAGTGCCAGGTACACCAAGTGAATCTCAAGTTCCAGGCTTCCCAATGGGTTTGGAGAAAAGATCGGACTACCATTGCTGGGAAGTTCTGCACTGCTCCTTTGCCCGTCAATGACAAGTAAGCCCAGTATCCACCCCATCCCAGACACACCCACAAGAACCAATCCTAACCTGAGATGTGATGCTTGTTGAGATTCAATCTCATCATGAGTGATTAGCTTCTTTGATGCAGAGATGATAGCAACCCAGGCTTTTTCTGATATTCCTGCAAGGCCATCTTGTGTTGGGAATGTTAGGAATCCAGAGAGGGTAAACTCTTAAATCCTCATTTTTACTTCAATATAAGAAACCCCATTTTACTTGTTCTTTCTATCTAATCAATCTTTATCTATCTATCTATCTATCTATCTATCTATCTATCTATCTATCTATCTATCTCTATCATGTATCTATCTAGATATGTTTCATGTGGCTTCTATATGAGATTTTATTGGAATAAAGATTTCTAATTACATTTTTCTCCTCCTTAGTGTCCACTAGTCACATTCATGGGTGTGGATCGAGACTCCCCATCCCCCTTACACCCTGCCTCTAGCAGGCCTTTATATTATTAT
The DNA here is from genome assembly GCA_007922815.1 of Macrotus californicus. Lineage (NCBI taxonomy): Eukaryota > Metazoa > Chordata > Mammalia > Chiroptera > Phyllostomidae > Macrotus > Macrotus californicus. The sequence goes on along the minus strand of VMDR010010316.1, from coordinate 5,418 downwards.
TCTCACCCCTCCAGAATCTTGAGGACAGTAGGTTCCTGTAGTATATGCCTACAGACTTCTTTCACCTGACATCATGAAAACACAAGACCTCCTAGCCCTCCCTCCTGACCAAAAGGAACATGCCCTGAGCACATACCCTCTTGTTGCTTTTCTCTTGCAGTAAAAAGATGGTCTGCTTACCTGAACCAGTGAACTTACAGCCAGGTGTGACTGTTTGTCGTGACCTGCAAATTAGGTGTGTATAGTATAAGCCTGGGCAAGACACATCTCCTTGGATTTTGGAGGAGGGGGTTCAACTTATTCTAGGCCATTACAACTGAAAAGGAAGACAAAATGGTTATTGGTTATTTCCTCCATAATTCATCACCTTAAAAGGGAAAGATAGCTCATTTTACAGAGCTTGATCTCTATTGCAGTTTGAAGAGTCTTGCGTAGACATCATTTCGGCTTTCTTACTCATACTTAAGAGCAATTTCTTACTTATACTATACATCCTTGGGCATCTGTACCTAGGATTCAATAGAAACATATACAGGAAAAATGCTTTTTATCAAAAATAAATCTCCTTGGAATATCTGAATCATTTATTGTGTTATTGGAGTGGAATTCTGTTACACACAGAAAATGTGATTTACAGTCTGTGGGATTGTAGAGAACGGCGGATACTGAAGTCTCTATGCTAAAAGAGCAATCGGAAAGAAGTGCTCCGGACAAGAGAAGGTGGTACCACTCACCTCCCTTACCATTCATTGCCCTCTCTGGATATCTGGAAGGTTTGAGGGATCAAAGAGCTCTTTGGGGGAATATAGGTGGATTTTCTTTGTGTCAGTGTTTTCCAAACTTTGATCTTTGTAAATATCCTTGAATTGGCCACAGTCTAGCGAGAAGCAGATGGTGCACTCAAATTGGGCAATTTGAGGGGAATTTAATAAAAGGACTATTTACAAAGGTTTTAGTAGGGAGTGGGAAAATGACACGGCATAGTGCAGTTCCAGGGCTAGTGGCAGTGGGAGCTGCTACTGCCCCTCGTCTGAACAAGTGAGTGGAAGGAGCCCCAGCACCTGGGACCAGTGTGGGCTGGGGGACCTTCAGTCAAAGGACACAGTCACCAGGCAGCAATACTGCAAGAAGGGAGCAGGGAAACAGAGTCTCCAACCTCACTCTTCTTTGCTTCCTCCTTCTCCTGCTACTGCCCCCCACTGAGTGCCTGTGCCTCAAAGCTGGAAGGCCAGGGGCACAGTGATGGGGCTCAGGAGGGAAAGCAGGGCTGAGGGGGGTGGAGAATGGATGGCTGGGGGTGGGGAGCAAACAGAGAGGTATGGCCCACACCTTTACCACTTTCTCCACAGCCAGGCACCCCCTGGATTCTTTTAAGCTTAATGGTTTCCTTTAAATTCCTAAAGAAAATCATTTTAATCACAACTAAGTGAGCAATTCAGTGGTTTTAAGCATATTCGCATTGCTGTGCAGCGACCACCATGCTCCATCTCCACAACTTCCCATCAACACAGACTGAAGCTCTGTGCCCATCAGGTAACAACTCCCCGCTTGCCCTCCACCCAGGCCCTGGTAACCACCTTTCTATTTTCCATCTCTGTGCATTCTACTATTCTAGGTACCTTACACAATCACACAATGTTTGTCCCTTTGTCACTGATGTACATCACTTAGGATAATGCTTTCAATGTATATCATGTTGTAGCATGTGTCAGAATTTACATCCTCTTTAAGGGCAACTAATATTGTACTGTTCACATATGAGGGGCACCCCCACAAACTAAAATTGATTTATAAAAAGTTGTGTATTTATTCTCACATGTTTAAACTTCAGTCACCTTCAACGTACTCTCCATCTGATGCAATACACCTCTCCCAGTGGTTTTTCCCACTGCTCAAAACAGTTTTTGAACTTGTTGATTTTGATGCCTTTTAGTGCTTCCACTATTTTTTGTTTTACCTCTTCCACATCGGCAAAACATTTCTCTTTGAGGACTTTTTTCATCTGGGGAAATAAACAAAAACACAGGTTCCTGGGGCTAGGTCGGGTGAATAGGAAGGGTGGGGGAATGGGGGTCATGCCGTTTTTGATGAAAAACTGCTGAACACTCAGTGCGGTGTGGGCAGGTGTGCTTGTAAATCGCCCATCGTGAAAGGGACAAAGGTGTTGAAAAAGTCTTAAAAAAAATTCACTGAAGCCAAACACAGCCTCTCACAACATCAGCTGGTGCACTGTTACAGATGGGTTCCTAGAACACTCAACTAGTGGGCAAGCCTGTACTACAAGGAGCACACCCTCCAGAAGATATCTCTGGTTTTTTTTAGGTCCCTCCTTGAATACCACATTTAGATGTTTTTTTGAAATTTAATCTTTATTGTATTTTTTCCAATACCAGTTAGTCCCATTATATTCCCTGCTCCAGCAATCACCATACTGTTTCCATGTCCGAGAGTCCTTTATCTTTTTTGCTCCATCCCTCCACCCCTAAACTCCCCCCAGCTGTTATCCTGCTCTCCATCTCTGAGTCTGTCCCCTCAATTTCCTTAGTTCAGTTTGTTTATTAGATTCCACATATGAGTGAAATCACATTTTATTTTTCTCTCTCCGACTGGGTTATTTCAATTAACATAATGTTCTCCAGGTCCATCCATGCTCTTGCAAAGGGTAAAATTTTCTTCATTTTATGGCTGAGTAGAACTCCATTGTATAAATGTCTCATAGTTGTTTTAGCCGCTCTTCTACTGATGGAAACTTGGGCTGCTTCCATATCTTGGCGATTGTAAATAATCCTGCCATGAACATAGGGGTGCTGCCCTGGCTTGTGTGGCTCAGCAGATTGAGTGCTGGCCTATGAACCAAGGGGTCGCCAGTTAAATTCTGTCAGGGCACATGCCTGGGTTGCAGGCCAGGTCCCTAGGAAGGGGTGCCCGAGAGGCAACCACCCATTGATGTTTCTTTCCCTCTGTCTCTCCCTCCCCTCCCCTCTCTCTAAAAATAAATTTTTAAAAAAGATAGGGGTGTTTATGTTCTTTTAAATTAGTATTTTGCATTCCTTCAGATATATTCCCAGAAGTGGGATCACTGGGTCAAAAGGCAGATCCATTTTTAATTTTCTTCTTTCTACAGTGGCTGCACCAATCTGCATCGCCACCAGCAATGTAAAATTGTCCTCTTTCTCCACATCCAGCCAGCACCTGTTTGTTGATTTATTGATGATAGTCATTCTGACAGGTGTGAGATGATACCTCACTGTGGTTTTAATTTGCATTTCTCTGATGGTTAGTGATGTTGAGCATCTTTTCATATGTCTATTGGCTATGTGTATGTCCTCTTTGGAGAAGTGTCTATTCAAGTCCTTTGGCATTTTTTAATTGAGTCGTTTGGACATTAAGCCCTTATCAGATGTAAGCCCTTATTCATCATTGGTGAATATGTTATCCCATTCTGTGGGTTGTCTTTTTATTTTGTTGATGATTTCCTTTGCTGGGCAAAACTTTTTAGTTTGATGTAGTCTCATTTATTTATTTTTTCTTTTGTTTCCCTTGCCTGGGGAGATATATCTGATAAAATATTGCTACAAGCAATGTCTGAGATTTTACTGCCTATGATTTCCTCTAGAATTTTTATGGTTTCCGGTCTAACATTTAAATCTTCGATCCATTTTGAATTTATTCTAGTGTGTGGTATAAGAAGGTGGTCTAGTTTCATTTTTCTGCACATATCTGTCTGATTTTCCCAACACCATTTATTGAATAAACTATCATTAGCCGTTTGTATGTGCTTGCCTCCTCTGTCAAATATTAATTGGCTATAAAGGTTGGGTTTATTTCTGGGTTCTTTATTCTGTTCCATTGATCTGCATGTCTATTTTTTGCCAGTACCAGGCTGTTTTGATTACTATGGCCTTATAGTAATATATAGTTTGATATTAGGGAGTGTGATTCCTATAACTTTATTCTTCTTTCTCAGGATACTATTGCTATGTGAGCCCTTTTGTGGTTCCAGATAAATTTTTGAAATAATTGTCCTAGTTCTGTGAAATATGTCACTGGAATCTTGATAGGAATTGCATTAAACCTATACATTGCTTTGGGTAGTATGGACATTTTAATGATATTAATTCATCCTATCCATGAACATGGTATGTGCTTCCACTTATTTGTAACTTCTTCGGTTTCTTTCTTCAGTGTCTTATAATTTTCTGAGTACAGATCTTTTACATTCTTGGTTAGGTTTATTCCTAGGTATTTTATTCTTTTTGAAGTAATTGTGAATGGGATTGTTTTTCTTAATTTCCCTTTCTGTTAGTGTGTTATTAGCATATAAAAATGCAACTGGTTCCTGGATATTAATTTTGTATCCTGCTGTTTCGCTCATTCATTTAGCAGTTCTAGTAGTTTCTAGGTGGAATCTTTGGTGTTCTCTAAGTACAGTATCATGTCACTTGCAAATAAAGACAGATTTACTTCTTCCTTTCCACTTTGGGTGCCTTTTATTTCTTCTTCTTGTCTGATTGCTGCGACTACAATTTCCAGTACTATATTGAATAAGAGGTGATAGCCAACATCCCTGTCTTGTTCTTGATCTTAAGGCGAACGCTTGTATTTTTTGCCCTTTGAGTATGATGCTGGCAGTGGGTTTGTCATATATGGCCTTTATTATGTTGAGGTATGTTCCCTCTAATCCCACTTTGCTGAGAGTTTTTTTTTAAAATCATAAATGGGTACTGGATTTTATGAAATGTTTTTCCTGCATCTATTGATATGACCACTCAGTTTTATCCTTTATTTTATTTTTGTGGTGAATCACCTTTATTGATTTGCAAATGTTGTACCAACCTTGCATTCCCAGAATAAATCCCACTTGATCATGGTGTATGATCTTTTGGATGCGTTGCTGTATTTTGTTTGCTAATATTTTGTTGAGGATTTTAGCATCGATGTTCATCAGGGATATTGGCCTATAATTTTCTTCCTTTATAGTGTCTTTATCTGGTTTTAGAATTAAGATAATTCTGTCCTCATATAATGAGTTTGGGAATCTTCCCTCCTCTTGACGTTTATGAAAGAGTTTGAGAAGGAGAGGTGTTAGTTCTTCTTGGAATGTTTGGTAAAATTCACTTGCGATTCCATCTGGTCCAGGACTTTTATTTGTTGGGAGTTTTTTGATTACTGCTTCAATTTCACTAGGTATAATCTGTCCATTCAGATTCTCTGACTCTTCCTGATTTAGTTTTGGAAGATTGTATGTTTCTAGGAATTTATCCATTTTGTCTAGTTTGTCCTGTTTGTTGGCATATAGTTGTTCATAATATTTTCTTGCAATGCTTCACATTTCTTTGGTGTCAGTTGTTTGTTCTCCTTTTTCATTTCTTTTTTTTTTTAACTATATTTTATTGATTATGCTATTACAGTTGTCCC
>VMDR010010315.1:0-31085 GCA_007922815.1 Macrotus californicus | reverse complement strand
TTTCCAAGAAAGAGGGAGAATAAGCCAACTAATTAGCTACAATTTAAAATGTAAATAAATTGGCAGCTGAAAGTGACAACCCATTACTTTATAATTAATTGACTTAGATCTTTTAAAAATTAATTAGTTAAGGAATACAGCTGGGCAGAGATTGATGCACAAGAAGCCTTTCTTACTCCCATCAGAAATCAAGGTCAAGCAAGTGATTATGGCTATGTTGCCTTTCAACTGTCTGTTCTACAGTAATGCAGCCAGCCAGTTATTGCTGAGATGCTCCTTATGTTGTGTCTCCCAGTAAAGCCACAGATAACTGTATTTTCTAATTATTGACTTATTCTAAGTATAACTCTATTGTTATGTGTGTGTGTGTGTGTGTATATATCGTATTGAGTACTTTATACATGCCAGGCCATAACAAGACACTTATTTACTTTATTTCATTTTTCCTTACAGGATCCCTGTACACTGAGTGTTCAACGAGAAGGCATAGTGTAATGGGGAAAGGAAAGATTTGGAAGTCTAACTTCTTAGATTGAGATTACAGTCCTGCAGTGTGACGTTGGACAAATTACTAACCTCCCTGTCTCTCAGTTTCCTTATCTGTAAGATGGTAACAATCATATCTTCTAATAAGTATATATGGATTAAATTAGTTAATCTGCATAGAGTAAAATAAGCCTGTCACACACATAGTGGTGTCATTATTTTCCTCCATCATCCCTGCCAATAGGGATAATATGCACATTTTTGAACATTTACTCTCTTAAATATGTTACCTGTATTAACTGACTCTGTAACCACAGATCTAGCTCCAATTGGTCCTATCCTGTTTAACAAGATACTAAGTTGCTTCTTGGAAAAAATAGACCATAAAACCTCACGTCACACAGCTGAAGCATGAGCAGGAGAGAGAACTTTAACCTCAGATTCCCCCAGAAACAAAGCCTCCACCCCCTTCTGCCCATGGAACCAAGCGACCTGGACATAACAGGAACTTGAACACCAGAACACTTTCAGAAGCAGAGGGCCCATTGTCCAGGAAGACCCCATGTTGATGCCCCTTTTCCAGAAATGGCCAACTTTCAAGATCCTCTAGTTCAACTTACCCCACCAGCGCTTCTTCATTACCTGCTTACCACAGCCCCTTAAAATCCCTTAAACTAGTCCAGCAGCCAAGATGGATTTGAGGCACTGTTAGGTCTCCCATCTTCTTGGCTGGTGTCTTCTCAATCGATAAACAAAGATCTCCTTACTACAGACTCTGACATTTTGAGTTTTGGCCTTTTCAAGTGTCGGGCACACTGAATTGAGTTTTGGTAACATTAATCCTCCCCCAAATCACATGAGGTAGACATGACAAAAATCAAATGAATTCCTGTTTACGGACAAAGTAACTGAGGCACAGAGAAGACTTAATAACTTGACTAACATCACCTAATTACTAATAGAGGAACCAAGATTTATTTTCAGAAAGTCCATGCTTCGAACTCCATGTTTTTGACTATTCCGCCCTAGCTGTCACGCTCTCCCAGGATTGTCTGTGCTCCAGACACACTGAATGAAATGCAGCCCTGAGAAAGCGCAAGGCTCTTTGTGACTGACATTATGTGAGCTTTTGGTCTGGAATGCTATGCATCTCTTGCCCAGTTGTTGAACACCTATTCACCCTTAAATATTCAGTAACAACAAATCATCTTTGGGAAAAAAAACCTTTCTTTTTTATTGAATTTATCTTAATGTCTTCATAATGGAGGGTTTTTTATTTTTTTGGCATCTTCCCCTGTGCCACTGCAGAATCTTATGCTCACCCACACTTATTCTTACAGTGTGTCAGTCTGAGAGTCAGAACATCAATGAATAAGTTCATCAATGACCTATCTCTGAGTCCCTTTTTTCAAGGACCTTAATATCCTAGTAGAGGATAGGAGACTTCAAAGCTGTGGTAAAATAAAAATTAACATAATTTCCAATGCTAAAATTGACTTTTGGAGGAGATAGCAAGGGTTAGTGTAGAAAGGGACTGGGTGTGCTGCTTCAGTGATGTTGGCTGAAGATGAGACTTGAATAATAGGAAATAGCCGCCCATGCAAAAAGTGCAGCGAGCATTCCAAACACAGGGCCAGCATGTGTAATAGCCCCTTTGCGACAACAAGGCTGCTGCATTTAAAGGACAGAAATAAATAGAGGCAAGTAAGAAGAGTATTAATGTATGTATAGCCATTATTAATTCACATACTTATCTTCCTACCTAAACGGTGAATTCTTTGAGTTAGGGCTTTGTCCCACTCACCTCTGAACCACAATGTTTAGCATATTTCTTGGATGATGGTCTTTTTTTGACTCATTAACTGAATACATGGTTAACACAAGTGACATATTATCTAAGATGTCTTATTTCTCTTTTCTTCCTGCCTTTCCAAACATATTACTCCTCTGAGATGATTTCTATGAATCTCTTCCCCCACTCCCCCATCTCCTCTCCACATTTCTGTTTTCTTTTTGTCCTCCCTTCCTCCACATCTATTTTTCCTATCCCTTGATCTCCTCTTTTGCCCCAGGTAATTCCCTGCTAAGCTACAAAGATCTGGCAGTAGGTAAGGTCTTTGGAAAGGAGTTAAAGCTGCTTATACATCTCATGCCTCCTTTCACCCTGAATGCTCTTTCATAGAGCCTGAAAAATTCCTCACATTTTCGGGTCAACATCAAAGCCGAAAATCTAACCCAGTCCAGAGATCCTTTTTTGGCAAGTAAATGCAAGCTGGTTTTCTTTTAAGCCATTGTCCTGGATGCTGCCTTTAGAAAAGTAAAGAATAAGGTGAGCGACCTTGGTGTAACCTGTCCACCTAGGGAGGTTTATTGCTTGGTTGCTTTTAGAGACTGAGTTTAAGAAGTTAAAAAAGGGAGAAAAAAGGAAAAACCAATTTTAATAGTTAACTATAAAGAATTCCTAGAGTTCCTTTTCATCCATCTGCTACAGAATAGCAACTCCTGTGCCTTTGTCTTGCATGGAGCTTTCTTCTTCTCCCCGGGAGTTTACTCGCTATTCAGGAGGAAATGATAACTAAGGATGAGCTCTATCTTTCCTGGGGCCTTAAAGGCCATCTCTTTAGTTGCTAATCAGCTGAATCCACAAGTCTTAGGTACATAGGTTTTAATCAGCTCCCCTCCCATTTTTTCTTGTCTTTCAGGAAATGGGTTTCACCTATGAGGAATTTATAATCAATTTCACAAATACAGAAAGTCAGATTTTTCTTGCCTGTGTTTATTCTGGAGCTACCAGCTAAGGTGACCTAATCCCTCCCCTTTCTTTCCGGGCACCGTGGGGATTTCTGCACAGGCCACCTTCGTTCTATGGCTGTAAACACTCTGCAGCCAAATGACCTTTTGTTGAAAAGAAAAAACCTGGTGCTTTTTTGAAAAGCTATTTTGTTTTTCATGTTTGCTTTAGCTACTAGTTATAAAATGCCTTCACTACCTTCAATTTTTCTAAAATATTGTAAAACATATCTTGGTGGACAAGTGTTTTTGATAGTAGGGTGTTTTTCAGGCATTTAAAGCCGGTGAGGCAATAATGGGCAGACTCAACTTCTGGGCTCTGGAGTCAGGTTGCCTGGGTCAAATGCCTGAACCAACACTTAACAGCAGTGGTGCCCTCTTTGGAAAATTATTCAGTGCCTCTGTGGCTCATTTTTCTCATATTTAAATGAGAAAAATAGTCCCATGTTATAGGATTGGGAGGAGTAATAAATGAGATAATGCATGTAAAGATTGGAGCATAATGTCAAACTCAAGATACACACTCAATAGAGATGACGATTATTTTGGCCATTGAAATAGGGGGGTAGAATGGGAAGAGGTGGGCTATGAATCAAGTGCGTGAATCCTATTGGTTTCAGCTACTCATCTTTAGCTGGGGTGTGCTTGCCGTCTTACTGGCTTTTGTCCCACCATAACTGTTCAGGAAGATGCACAAGTGATCCCAAGAGGAATAGAAATTCTAACATGGAGAGATTAGGTGTGGGTCCTCTTATTTGCCAATGTCACCAAAATGAGGGGGGTGGTGGTGGATAATAACAGAATTTCAAGGTCATCTAAAGGGGCATTCAGAGAGAATAAAGAAAACAATAGTCAAATCTAATGAAATTAAAAGAAGTGCCCACTGTGCTCTTCTGGGAAATTACTCTCAAAATTAGAATATGGGAGTAATACGTTTTAAAAAGTTAGCTCCTCATTTACCAAAGGACATAGAGTGATTGAGGAGAAAGAGTGTGCCTTACTCTTATGCTCCTTAGAGTTCCTGGTGTGAAACGTAATGCAGGCACAATGCTCACTAGCACTCACTGTACGGTCAGAGGGAATGTACAATACCTAACATGGAGGACAGAGTAACTGGCATCACACCCAGACAAGCGGGTAACAACAGAATAGTTAAGGGCATAAACTCTGGAGACAGAGTACTTGATTTTGAGTCTGGAACCTCTTACTTATGAGCTGTCTGACCTTGTACAATTTGCCTTAATTTTTTATGTGCCTTAATTTTTCTAATGTCTCAAGTGGGAACAAGAATAGTTATCCCCCACTGCTTTAATTTTAAGCATTAAATGAGAAAATGCAGAATAGGCATCAGCTCAAGAGCTCAATGAATGCTGGTTTTTATTATCAGCAGAGGTTACTTTCAATTTCATTGGATATTTCTTCATAGAAATTCATTTCTTTTTGACCTGTTAACAGGTTTGAGTAAAATCAGTTTTGTTCTCACCAAACCGCTATTAGGTGCCATGTTGCCCAGTGAGACACAAGAGCCAAGACTGATGATATATTTGGAAGGGGCTCTCAAAGTTTTTCAATGAGAATTGATTTGTTTTATTGTATGGGAAGCAGAAGTGGATGTGTGTTGTACCAATCTGACTGGTTCCTCAAATGGACCTCAGTATTGAACCCTCACTCCACATAATGTGATCATGTTTGGAAGATCAGAGGTCAGAAGTTAAAATGCCTGCTGATTAAAGCAGACAACCAGGCATCGTAAACTAGAGGCCATTTCTGCCTCTGCTACTGGCTAGCTAGGCAAGTCACTTCACCTCACTGAGCCTGCCTTTTTCAGCTTCAAAGTGAGGATAATAGGACTCTGCTACCCACACACAGATGTTGAGTAGCTTAGTTTATTGATGTTTGCAATGTGCTGGGAGATAAAAGGCACTATGGAAATATAAAGTATATTGAAGAACAGAGTAAGATATTAACAGCAACTGAGGATGTAATAGAACTAATAGATTGGGCAACACACTGGAAGAATATAACGTAGAACTAAATCATAATAAGGATATCAGGATTTTAAAGAGCTCATTCAGAAGAATATCTCCTTTGATATGCAATAATTTCTGATTAATGCAACATCTTCCTTCTTTTCCAAATGAATGCTGACCTTAAAAATGTGAGGTGCTTATTTCAATCAAGCCTAAGTTTTCCCCACACACTTCTGTGAATTAATATGACCTTTGTAATACTAACGCTTGGTGTTGAGAGTGTCTTTCTAATGATCTTTATTTTATTTTTATGGCACTTGTTCTAGGTCTAAGGTCAGAGACTGTCTGACCCCAAAAATTAGCTAGATAAAAATTTTTACATAAATTAAAAAAAAATTGATCTTTCTCATTCCCCAATTCAATTCAAAATCCAGTTTGACTTTTCTGTCCTTGGCAATAAAAGCTGCCTTGGTCAAAGTGATTCTCTGTCTTTTTTCTTTTCTGTTATTATTTCTTTTCTATTTCTATTTCTGAGCCATCTGCTTTGACAGCCATTACAGCTGAAATATTTTCCTTTGAAGTCTTCAGAAATGCCCCCTAGAGGCAATAAGCATTTGGTAGAACCAGTAAATATAAGTGTAAAAGGATATTTCCTGCTTGTTCTTTGTAAAGTGTATATGGAAGAATCAGGGCAAGAGGTGAGAACACCTGCTGTGCACTTGACAGATTTATAGAGCCATTTCAGGTGGGACATATATTTTCACGGCCCAAAGGAATTTGATCTCACTTCCATCCTGCAGCAAATAAAGTAATAGCACCTTGGTATTAAACTGTGTGTGTCAGTGACCTTGGGTGGTTTTTAAAAGTTTGCAGAAATCACACTATAATACAGATGTCAGTACTGACTGTAAGTCCTTAGAGGAATCCTAGTCTGTTCATCTTTTTCATTACCTTCACCAATATTCTTTATTGATTGAAAGCATCCTTGAGATAAGACTTTTGAGAGGCTTGAGATCTGAGAAACAAACACAAAATACACCACCCACTCAAAAATGTAGCTTTGGTTGATTTAGGGAATGGTTGTCTTGTTCTAAAACCATAAAATAGCATTTGATGACATTGCTGTATATTCTACATTATGTATTTACCATGTCTCATAATCTTTTACATACATAAAGCATTACAGAAACGAGGTTAAAATCAGAGATCAATCAAACAGGAGATATTTGAGCTTTTGCTTCCTTGATTTTGCTCAGAAAAATTGGGGGTTAGTTGGAAAATAAAAACCTACTGGCCTTTCATCAAAATTCCTCTGTGTGAATGTCAGAAGACACTGGAGAGACACAAAGGAAAGCATAATATCAGAAAGGAGGGGTTGCTGGTTTGCCATTTCCCTTGAACAGTGTACAGAATATTGAATTTGTTTTTCAAATATGCTCCAGTAAAAAATGCCTGCCAAGTTCATGTATGAGATCTTAAGTTTGCCATAAAGAGAACAGTTACGTCCACTTTTTAAAACAATAAGCTATAAATAACACAAACAATGACAGCATTGTGTTGGTTTCCTCCTGATGTACCCTGGCTGAGGGTCTTGGTCAGAATCCTGAGATGGCAAGCAGGAATTCTGTCTGAGCTACAGGGTCATCCACCGCTTTTCCAAGATTAGCCGAGGAGGCAGCTTGCAGGAAGCAAGCCTCTTTACCAGGCACCGCTGAGAGATTTCTAAATTATTTATTGTGTAATTGGGCTGCTGGCTTTGAGCACAGGGAGTGCGATCCCCAGGTTCCCCAGGCCACAAAGCCTTAAAATAGATTCATGTCTCTTTCTCTTCTCACTGTGTACAACCAAATTATCCACACCCCTCCCCACCCCCCAGACATTTTTTTTTTTTTCCTGGTGGTTAGGGACAGTAACATTTAATTTCCGCTCGTTAGGAGTTGCTCTCAAGGTGGCTCACTTTCCCAGGGGAGGGCTTGTGTAATGGGCAATTCGGAATCATTCATAAATCCATCATGATTCATCTCAGTGCTATTACAAATGGCAGGCCCTCAGAAATTAGCATTGCATTTAAGCACAGCCACATAACTGGAAGATTGCTTCTGGGCATGCTGCATGGCTCATGATTTTCCATGGTCCTAAAGTGTGTGCCTTACTGATTCATTCATTAGAAACTTTTTATCTGAACCAGCAAGGCCATCATTAATTGGTGCATGTTTTATCCATCCAACTTAAGGCAACCGCTGTTTGAATCCTTGGGTAAGGACTGCGTGATGCGGACCCAGGCTGCCTCCTTTCCTTTACTGCTACTCAGCCCAGACATTCATCTGGCCATGTCAATAAGGGCAGACTTGCATGCTCTCAGCATTAAGGGAGGTCTTAACTGACCTCAAGGGAATCTGGTAGGAAAAAGAATTATATTATGAGAACTAAAGGAATTATGTCAGTTTGCCTTGCACAGACTAGATGGTCAGCAAATATTTGATATTTGTATGGTTTTATTATTATTTTGTTATCAGATTGCAAAGTGGTGGGAGTGGTGGGGAAAAAAATCTCAGAAAGTTAGTATGTATTCTCTGATTTTGGACAGGAAAACTTCATTCCTGTTGGTATCAATGCAACAATGCAGGCCAAGACAGATGTCTTTGTCCAACCTAAACTCCCATAGGTTAAGTTCAATTGGGTTCAAAAGCATTTATTGAGCATCTATCAGATGCCATACCAGGAACTGTGCTGCATGCTCTGAATAGGAAGATGATCCCATGAGGGTTCCAGAGCCTTAAAGAGAGCCAGTCGGGAAAATATGCCATTTAGATATGCCAGGTATGCTTCTAGGAGTATTTCCTGGAATTGCTGAGGTTACAGCTTGCTCCTGAATGTGAAGAGGAATTATCTGGGCAAAAATAGCATTTTCCATGTGAGTTGTCTGGCCTATTTTTTAGACATTATTGAATTGTCAGTGTTTAAGAGTAAAAGTTGATTTTTACTTCTCAGTTTTCCATTCTGGCACCTTTCTTGAACATGCAGACCTCTAGATAAAGGAAGTCTTTAAGTGAAGTTATGTTACTGACCACTACAGTTCATGCTATTATTGAAAGGCAGGAGAATGCCTATGGGCTAACACTATCTTCAAGTTCCCACCTGGACCTCATCCAACATACTTTCTTGGTATTCAAAGTCAATGATAGTGTGTGTAAGAGGCCGGAAAACTTTTCCATAAGAAACATACAGTAAATATGAAAGGTTTTGCAGGCTGGATAGCCTCTATTGGAATAGTCAATACTGCTTTTGCATCTTGAAAGCGGTTATAGACTATATGTAAATAAATAGGCATGGCTGTGTTCTACTAAAACTTTACAGAAACAGTAAGAGGGCTAGATTTGGCTCCAGGGCCGTAGGTTGTTAATGCAATAGCATTAAACAAGTATATTTGGCTATTATTTGAGATCTAAAAGCACTTTAAAATTTGAAGTAAACGTCCCAACTTCAGATATGGAACATTAAAACCAGGATTCTAAACTCACTTTTAAATTCTTCTTATTCACTATCTACTTTATGTTAAATATTATGTGAAGCGATGCGATGAAAAAGAACGAAACTAGTGCTTCCTCTCAAGGAGCTTATAATCTCATAGCAGGAAGGCATGTTTTATAGATCAGGAAATGGAGACCCTCAGAAGTGACTTGCTCTTGGTTAGACAGTGGCAATGCTGGGACTCGGTATCAAGCCTCTTTTTCTACCACAGCACTACAAAAGGTGAAGATCCTTCGGTCAGAATAGTGTCTATGAGGAAGAAGAGAGGGTGCGTGATTCATCGAGGTTCTCGTCTGCTTAAATCTTTGCTTTAGCTACCTGCTAGAAATATCTGAAAGGAGAAACTGAAGCTGTTTTCTTAACCATACGCAGTCATGCCGCGGCTCACGCTAATGAGAGTTGCCTGACCTCCTTTGCTGCTGGGAGTTCGCTGCGTGTTCACTGTAGGCGTCTGTCAGACTTCAAACATTTTGTTTTCATTTGGCAAAAGGATCTTATCCTTTCCTCAGGTCTTTGTAATGCTCACAAAAAAACAACAACAAACAAACAAAAATAAAAATCAAAAAGAAAGCAAAACAAAACAAAGATTTATCATTGCCAAAAGTGAAGAAGTCATTGGGAAAATCATTCTATAGTATTGCTTTAAATTCAGATAGTAAATATAATACAACTACCAAATCCAACAGTCATTTTGCAATCTCATTCTTATTGATAATCTCTGCAGCATTTGATAGTGTTGTTTGCCACCCTCTTTCCGAGAAATTCTCTTCAGTGTTATGACCTAGAACTCTCTTCTCTAACAATGGAGAGTTTTACAAAGAGTAGTGTTGAGCCCTTTATGTTTTGCATCCTTTCTATTCTCTCTCAGCCTTACCTGCTCTTAGGGCTTCAATTCTTACTTTTAATCGAAGAAAAGGGAACAAAGGAGCAAGAGAAAATATTTATTTGGTACTTAATACTGTTCTCAGGACCTAGAGATTGAAAACACAAACCCTCCCTTCAAGGATTTCATCATCTGGTAGAGAAAGAAAAAGAGATAATGACTCCACAAATTGTACACGGTAGTAGAGGGACACACAGAGGCCAAACGTGTGCGTGGAGAGGTGACTGTGAAGGTTTCCCAGAAGAGGAATAGCTGTGCTGAATATAGACATCTGAATATGAATTATCAGGGTAAAGAGGTGTGACCCTGCCAGACTGAATTTGCTGCTCCTCAGTATTTACCCAGAGTGTGGCCACTCTAACATGGCTCATTAGTTACTGCCCACTTCCCTATCACTTACCTGGCTAGAACAGAAGCTTCTGGAAGTCAAAGATGGGTCTTGTTCATCATCATGTGTGGCACCTAATAGAGGTTCAGTAATATTGGGTTGGCCAAAAGGTCCATATGGTTTTTTCTGTAAGATAAAAGACATATTTTTCATTTTCACCAATAACTTTATTTATTTGGATATTTTGAATATGTCAGCTATCTCCTGCATGATATAACATTGATTATTCTCAATTAATGTCTCAGTTTGATCGATATCAACTTCAACTGGTCTACCCAATTGCTGAGCATTGTCCAGCAAGAACTCTCCAGCACAAAACTTCACAAACCATTTTTGACATGTTCGATCAGTCAGTACCTTCTTCATACACTGCACAAATGCTCTTTTTTTGCATTTCAGTTGCATTTTTACTGTTCTTGAAATCATAAAGCATAATATGACAAAAATACAGCATATTTCTTCTATCTTCAATATTAAACTGGCTACACAAAAATTCACCAATTTTTATAATTTTTTAAAAAGTGCACACTGATATGACAGCTGTCGCAACACAATCTAACAAAATTATTTTGAATGAAGTAAAGGCAACTTAGTGTTACTAGAGCCATCTTATGCAAAAAACCAAAGGAACTTTTTGGCCAACCCAATATTTACTGTGGGGTAGAGATTCTAATTCCCATGTTAACATTGAGAAACCGAGTCTCAGAAATTGAAAAGGAATTTATTTATGACTATCCAGTACTAGGACATGTGGACATTTAAACACAGGCCTAGATGAGTCCTTCACCTTTTTCACTTCTGTTCACTTCATTTGACATCTCAGGCCCTACAGTTACTCCTCAGCTTCGGCTGCCTGTCTCTAATCCTATTTTTACATTCTCCCTGAATGTGCTACCTCAAAGTTAGCATGATCAAGACAGAACTCCTTATCTTTCTGTTGACTGGAAATGATTCTTTCTTTCTGTATGATATCAAAATGTGGGATATCAATACCTATTTTCTTATTGTAGTCTTAGACTCTAGAGTGTGAGAGTTAATTAAATAAGAAAATAGAAGACAGCGATCATTTGGTACACAGAATGTCAGGGAGTTTTGGCACATGACAACTCCCATGCCATCATAATCAGCCCTCAACTCGGAATAAGTCTTACCTCTAGAGGAGCATCACCCAACAGATATGGAATGTAAGCTACAAATATGTAATTTTATAGTTGCTCATACTCATGTTAAGTAAACAAATAGGTCAAAAATTAATTTTAATAGCATATTTTTTCAACTGCTTAATAGCCACACATGACTAGTGACTAATATATTAAGTAGTGTTGTTCTAGAAAGTGTTTTACAAAGATTTTATATGCTACAAAATAACATTAAATTTTCAAGTCTCTTCCCATCATTTGCATCCCCAGGACCTTTACTATTTAAACCTCATGGATTGGCAGGAAGATGTTGGTTTCTGAGGGCCTGTCAACAACAGGGCTGAGGAGAAAAGCAATCAGGAAAATAGAGATTAATGCTGCAATTATAGCCTTTTGTCATGGTGCATATTTCATCTGAAAAGTCCCAAATGTATTTGACACACATGTTTACAGAGATGATTTGCTCACAGGGATGATGTGTTGGTAATCAAGTAGGCTATGACTCAGATCTTCAGACTAAAATCTGAAGAATATTTATTTAATAGAAGTCTTCTGTCTTGATTAGTTGGGGAGGGAAGTCATGATGAAGCCTCTGCTCAGGGGTGTTCCCCAGGGTAGGCTAAAAGAATGGAAGAAGGTTAAATGTTTTCTGCTCACTTTTCATTTAGTGCTTCTTCCATTTAACTATATATGGTTATTAATAAATGTCCTAATATGATATTAATTAACCACCTACTGGCCCTTATCTTAAAGGTATTTCCTGTCTCTTAAATTAAAACTGTAATGTTCCCTGAATCTTTCCTCTCCTTCTTATCTCACCAATTGGATACTAAGTCCTGTAAATTTTTTATTCATATAGTTATTTGCATCTTCTTTCTTCTGTTTTATTTTTAATGCCATTTCTGTAGTCTCAAACTCCATTACTTTATCGTTGGACCAAAGCAGAGATCTCTAAAATGATTTTGCCATCTCAAGACTCTTTTTGTTACCTACCCTTTCCCCATCAAACCCATTTTCTAAGACATTACTTAGAAAATGCCTTCTTCTCTCAAATTTATCTTACCTGATTGAAACTAAAACCTTCAGTCACCTCACTTTTTAAGTGAGGAAATGTAAACTGATTAACAGTAAGTTACTTATCCAGAACCACACAATTTAAAAATGAAAGATAGATTCAAACTCAGGCTTACATGCTTTCTACTACACATCTTACCTGTTGAATAATGTCCAAGCTCTTTCATCTTTATTCCCAGCTTTGCCCAATTTAAGTCCTATCTATCATGCCAATCTCTCTATCTCCCAAACCCAATCCTGTCAACACATTATTCCTGAAAGAGCCATTCATTCAGCTACTGAGTGAATGCTTATTAGGCATATTTTGTGTTAAGACGTTCTGTTAGATGCCTAAAGGGAGTAACTTTCACAGGCTGTGTGTGAGATATAGATGGAGATCAAAACACTGCCAATGTCAAAAGTCAGGGTAGGAGTTTGAGATTTCATGCACTAACAAGGTAGTACAACAGACAGCCTCTGACTGGGAGTGTGAGATGACAAGTCTGGTGGAGTGTGCAGACACACTGAAGTCAACGGAGCATGGAGTAGCCCAGAGGTTGCAAAGTGGGAGCTGTAGGAAATCATAGAGCCTACAGTTGTTTTTTGTTTGCCTCACATGCTAGTGTTATGTTGTGTGTGTGTTTGTGTTTGTATGCATTTGTTTAAATAAAATTAGTTGTGGATGTTTAAAAATTAGAAGTTTACATAACAATCAATATTTTAAAATTCTCTTTAAAAATTAGATAATCTGGCAAGAATCAAAAGAGACTGATAGAAAGCAGACTACTTTAGACAGGGCATACTGTTATTAGCTGGATTCACTAATGTATGTTACCTGCCTGATATTTTAGGTATTGAGACTGAGATTCTTCCACTAGAGGTAAGACTGTTGGAGGTAGGAACTGAGCAAGAGAGTAGCATTAGAAATACCAATGGTGGCCCTGGCTGGTGTGGCTCAGTGCATTGAGTGCTGGTCTGTGAACCAAAGGGTCACCTGCTCTATTCCCAGTCAGGGTACATGCCTGGGTTGTGAGCCAGGTCCCTAGTAGGGGGCACGTGAGAGGCAACCACACATTGATGTTTTGCTCCTTCTCTTTCTCCCTCCCTTCCCCTCTCTCTAATAAATAAAAAAATAAAATCTTAAAAAAAAAGAAATATCAGTGATGGATTGAATAAAAACAAAAGAGAGAATATAGATGATTACACATGCTTGCAACCTTGAAGAAACACCTTGGACATACTTCATATACTGATTTAGTCCAATGTCTTCCCTCTATAAGTGTCCCTTATGCCTTCTATACTGTTTTCTAACGATTTGTTTATGTTTATTCTCTAGATTACTTAATAATGTTCCTTTTGCAACCTCATCTGAAAGAAAAGTAAACTAAAAATTAGAGATGAACTGAAATGTCAAGGTAAGAAATAAAACTTTAGGTATAGAAAAATTTTAGGAAACTATTTGTGGGGAAACAGTTTTGGAAAAAAAAAAATCTTCTGGCCAAGACTTGAAAACCAGAATGTGCACGTGTGTATGTGTTTGAGAGAGAGAGAGAGAGAGAGAGAGAACTTTAAGACATTTGCAAAACATCAATTCACAGAAAAAAAACAACGAATCAGTAAACATGAACATTATCTCAATTTTATTAGTAGTCAGGAAAAGGCAAAGTAAAACAATAATCGAATCTCACTTTTTTCTCTTTAAATTGCAAACATTAAAAAGAGAGGTTGCAACATATGAGTTGGTAAAGAGGATACAGGAAAGTCCCTCTCACACATCGCTGATAGGAGCATAAATTGCTACAGACTTTTAGAAAGTAATATGGCAATGTGTATTAAATTAAAAATGAACATGCCATTTGACCCAGTGATTCCACTCCTGATAATCTATTCTATACAAATGATAGCACTGGAACATAAGGATTTGTGTTCAGGGGTGTTCACTACAGCTTTATCTTAAGTGGCAAAGCACTGGAAACAACTTGAATGTCCATCGATAGGGAAATGTTAGAATAAATTATGGCCTATTTCTTTACCGTGACATAATCTATAATATTAGGTGAGAATATTAAAGAAAATAAAAACAATTAGATGGATAGAGTGATGTAATTATGAAAATGAACAGTAAACGCTGTGTATACATAGATGGAACACAGCAAACATAGAGGGACGTAGAAAAAGGTGTGGAAGGAAATGCCCCAGTTCATTTAGGTGGTAATGGGACAGATTGGTGTAATGGAGGCAGATTATTTAAACTCTTTACTGAACTTAGTACCATTTCACTTGTGACAAGTATGTACTCCTTTAAAATTAATAGAACAAAATACAATTTTGAATAAATACTTTATTTGATACTCAGACACAGGTCCCCACTACTTGCTTCATAAAGCATGAGTGTGTCTGTTTAGATAGAAGAAATACCTCATCAGGTTTGCTACCTATACTCAGCCTTACATAATCCTTTATCTTGTATCTTTCTTTTCCAAATTACTCAACACCTTAGAAATGTGATTTGGAAGCTCTCATGATGATGTGGCTCGTGCAGAGATGGCATGTCGCATGGGTGCTGCCATTCCTCCTTGCCACGCGGGGAACACACAGCCAACCTCACCACCGGCTCCCACTGATTGTGCTGGAGTTTCAGAGAGCTTGTCAACATTGGTCCCGAGGCTGTTGTTACCAGTCAATCAGAACTGAAGGTTAAATGATACCCATTCACCTTTCCTGGTATAGTATAAAGAGCACAGATATGAATTTAAATCACATATTCATCATGTGTGACCCGAAACAGATTAATAAGCCTATCTGTGCTTTAGTTTTCTATAAAATTGGGCATTGTCTCCTTGATAGTTTTCTTATGAAGAGTAAGTAAAATCTTATCCTGGTTGTAAGGAACCTTTATCATCTCTCTATATTTGCTTATATCCAGTGAAAACTTCTGGCTGAAAATGCTGACTGTTGCTACTTTGCTCTTATTTATGCCTGGTCCTTGTATTTGAAAGTACTGCCGAGTGGAAGATATTGATTCAGTTTGATCTGGGAAGCAATTACTCATCTTCTGTCCATTCTATCCAGTGCCTTTAGGGCAAAGGCACCCGCAGTAGCTCTAATGGTTAGTCTGCTTTCCCCAAATTCATGGTCCAGAGGCAGTTTTGTAAGTTGTTACATTGTTTCCCCTTTCTGGTCCACTATCACCCAGATATTATTCTTATATTAGTTTCATCTTGAGCATTCTTAGCAGATTTTAAAATTTTTTAGCTCTTTTTTCTGTCTGCTATGTATATACAAAGACTTTGGCAAGGGTCTGAAATATGTGATCTGGGTCACGGAGAATACTCTCTTGAAGTCGATCAGGGATGTGAGCCAATCCAGAACAGAGCCTAGAAAATGTCAGGACATCATGAACCCATCCATCCATCCATCCATCCATCCACCCATCAAATATTTACTGAACACAAACTCTATGGTAGGCCCTGCAATAGATGCTGGGGACTTGACAGTGAACAAGACTAACAAGTTTCATTCTCTCATGGAGTGTCTAGTGAGAGAAGATGGACAAAAAATATTTGACATTGAATAAATAAGTAATGTGATTTTAGATATTATTAAGTGCTGTGAAGGAAAGCACAGAGGGGCTGAAAATCAGAAGACTGTCTTCAAGCCAGAAAGTGAAAATGCTTAAATGCTGTGGTTAAATAAGATGTCTAGAAAATAGGAAGTTAGCAAGACTGGGAACAGTAATCAGATCTCAGGTGATTGAAGATACAGAGTGGCTAGCAGAATACATGGAAATGGGCCAGATGCAACTGGGTGCTTACCCTCAGTCTTTCTTTGCTATCTGGAAGGAATGTCTCTTAGGATCTGAGCCAATAGGTTGGTGGGCACGAGGAAAATTGCTACACCTAATTAAGGAAAGACTGCAGGAGTGGTAGGAAGGATTTTTTTTTCCAGATTGTGCTTACTCTAGTATATATTTGGCAGGTTTTCTTAATTTTCCCATATGCAAAGAAAGATGCAAATTTCCCTATATTCAAAGAAAGGTAGGATTATTGCAAGAAAGTTAAAAAAGAAAAATCCCTTCCTCTGGAGGTGTCAGAATGAAACCCTTTACAAATTCTTCACACAGGTTATAGACTCTGGTACAATGCTGCAGCAACAAATTAGGTGCTATTAAATATTTCAACTCTCCCACATACCTGACACCAAAGCTGTGAAAAAAGGGCGTATCTCAGGTAATTAATTGCCAAGGTATATTTAATAACCTCTCCTCTGCTACATTTAACATGAGGAATGAGTGCTTCGTTTCAACTTAATCATGAAGTTCCCCGGAGCCATGGGCATGTTACTGCGGCACACTAAAGGGAAACCCCCCAAGCACAGCTTATTTAATTTGCAACTCTTGCCACACCACTTCACACCTGAATTCTTTATCCTTTGGGCACACATGATATAACCACACTGCACTGTAGTAACGTCCACTTTATAGGCAGAACTTTCATCTACCCACAGTTTCCTCGTTTGTGTAAAACCATTTGGTTGACTATCTCAAAATGAGATGGATCAGGCTTTTCTTTTTGTAGGCTGACAGCTCAAGAACCCTGCAGAATTCAGGAAGGGGGTGATTTTGTGTATCACTTTGCTTTAATAACAGAGTGGAAACTCCTTTAATGTAAAGATTCCATACAGAAGGACATTGTATTAAAGGTATTGACTTCCAAGGACCGTAGGTGCCTGTCAACTTTTTCAAAGTGTGTAATGCAGTGTGCCAGCTTTCTGCCCCAGCCTCTTCTAGCTTATTAGAACAGGAGGCATTGCGAGAAAACATATCTTAAAAAAAAAAAGAAATCCAAATATGTAACAGACAGGATGGTGGGTAAATGTCAGCCACAGCTGCCACACTTTGCAAAGGCAGGTTCCCTTGGCTCTAGATTTAGCATGAGAGAGGGCAGTGGAATGGGTGTGTTATTTGCATTTAAGGAAATATTTGCTGAGCCAGTTGGGTTAGGTCTGAAGGTTCTGTCCAACTTCCGACAGAAGGGAGGTTAATACTAACTTCAAAACTAGAAGAAGCCTTTTAAAATTGAGCTTTTTCTCATTGTTTGCAGGTGACATTATAGTGTACGTAGAAAATCCTGTAGACTCCACCAAAACACTACTCTACCTAGTAAATGAATTTGGCAAAACAGTGGGATACAAAGTCAATATTCAGAAATCAAAGGCATTTTTGTACACTAACAATGAACTATCAGAGACAGAAATCAGGAAAAAAATCCCATTTGATATAGCAACAAGAAAAATAAAGTACCGAGGAATAAACCTAACCAAGGAGGTAAAAGACCTGTACTCAGAAAACTACACAACACTGAAGAAAGAAATTAAGGAAGATACAAACAAATGGAAGCATGTGCCATGCTCATGGATTGGAAAAATTAACATCATCAAAATGGCCATACTACCCAAAGTGATTTATACATTCAATGCAATCCCTATTAAAGTACCAATGGCATATTTCACAAATATAGAACAAACATTTCAAAAATTTATATGGAACCATAAACAACCCCAAATAGCTGCAGCAATTTTGAGAAAGAAGAGCAAAGTAGGAGGGATCATAATACCTGATATCAAACTGTATTACAAGGCCACTGTAATAAAAACAGCCTGGTACTGGCATAAGAACAGACACATGGACCAATGGAACAGAATAGAGAGCCCAGAAATAAACCCAAGTCTCTATGGCCAATTAATATTTGACAAAGGGGGAAGAAGCATAAAATAGAGTAAAAAGAGCCTCTTCAACAAATGGTGTTGGGAGAGCTGGACAACTACGTGCAAAAAAATGAAACTCAAGCACCAGCTTACACCATACACAAAAATAAATTCAAGATGGATAAAAGACTTAAATATAAGTCCTGATACCATAAAAGTCCTAGAGGAGAACAGGCAGGAAAATCTCAGATATTCCACACAGCAATATTTTCACTGATATGTCCCCTAGAGCAAGGGACATAAAGGAAAGAATAAACAATGGGATCTCATCAAAATGAAAAGCCTGTGCATGGCTAAAGAAAACAGCATTAAAATGAACAGAGAACCAGCTATATGGGAAAACATATTTGCCAATGATACCTCAGATAAGGGTTTGATCTCCAAAATATACAAAGAACTCACACAACTCCACTCCAGGAAAACAAAAAATCCAGTTAAAAAATGGGCAAAGGACCTGAACAGACACTTCTCCAAGGAGGACATACAGAGGGCCCAGAGACATGAAAAGATGGTCAGCATCACTAGCCATCAGAGAGATGCAAATTAAAACCACAATGAGATACCACTTCACACCAGTCAGAATGGCCATCATAAACAAATCAACAGACAACAAGTGCTGGCAAAGGTTTGGAGAAAAGGGAACCCTAGTGCACTGTTGGTGGGATTGTAGACTGGTGCAGCCACTGTGGAAAACAATATGGAATTTCCTCAGAAAACTAAAAATGGAACTGCCTTTTGACCTGGCAGTTCCACTGCTGGGATTATACCCTAAGAATTTTGAAACACCATTTCAAAAGAACCTATGCACCCCAATGTTCATAGCAGAACAATTTACAATAGCCAAGTACTGGAAGCAAGTAGGTGCCCATCAGTCAATGAGTGGATAAAAAACTGTGGTACATTTACACAATGGAATTCTACTCAGCAGAAAGAAAGAAGGAGCTCTTACCCTTTGCAATGACATGGATGGAACTAGAGAGCATTATGCTAAGTGAAATAAGCCAGGCAGTGAGGGACAAATACCATATGATCTCACTTTTAACTGGAACATAATCAACAAAAGAAAAAAGCAAACAAAATATAACCAGAGACATTGAAATTAAGAACAACCTAACAATGGCCAGAGGGGAAGGGGGAGGGAACAGTGCGGGGAAGGTTTTCCAGGAACCACTATAAGGGACACATGGACATAACCAAGGGGGAGGGTGGGAGCAAGAGAGGGAGGTGGGGTTGCCTGGGGTGGGGGGGAGTCGTGGGGGGAAAATGCAGACAACTGTAATTGAACAACAATAAAGTAATTTTAAAAATTGAGCTTTTTCAAACCTAAACTTTTATTAAAATTGCCTTAAAACTGAAAATAAAGGGCATGAATTTTATTTTGTGCTTTAAGATAAATTGGTCTTCCCAGTTTCAATGCATTTGCAAAGAAATCCAAGAGCTCTTTGTTACCCATTTGACTTGAAAATATGACAAATGCAATCGGATTATATATACTTTACCCCAGCGCTGCTGGCCAGAATTTGAAAAATCATGTTCTTTGCTGGTGTTTTGTTTTCTACACTATATAATAGTTTTTCTGGCTTTTTATTTCACCCACTTGCCATTCTCCTATCCCAGGCTGCCTCAGAGACCCTCCCCTCTGTCCCAACACAAATTCTCAGCAGAGAGATGGATTTGTCATTCGGTTTGATTTCACATGATTGCCCTCAGGACCACCTGGCTTCTTCTGGTCTTGGCCAGGAAAGGATTTCTGTGTTTGGAAATACTCCAGCCATGAAAACCTCCTGAACTTGCCAGAGAAGATATCCTTTCTCTTTCATTCTTCCAGAAGCATATCTGGGGAAGTTTAGGGGAGCTGATCACTACTCTCAGAGCAGAGTATTTCATAGGATTGAGCTGGAATCTGTATCCATTTCCCAGAACAGGAGTGGTTTCTCCTGGGTGTCCTAGGTTGTGTAAGGAAAGGTGAGTCCCGTCAGTCAGCATTTAAAAGCTCAGTGATGTGTAAACACAAAGAGGCAGGTGAAAGGAAGGGCTTTTTTAAAGATGCCAGGCTTGCCCTTGGTTGTTAACTCTTCAAATCTTTCTGGATTCCTGGCTTCTATAGAGAAACCAATCCATGTTTGCAGAATGACAAATTTCACTGGAAATTTTGAAGGTTCTCTATTGGTACATGTTTTAGAATTTAAAGTTTTGTGTTGCAAAGACCACCAAGCAGTCCTGTTGGGTTACTTGCTACTTGTGCTGGCTCCTCTGGGGTTATTGATTCCAACATCCTGACTGGCATTAGAATTACCCGGGGATTTCTTTAAAAGTATAGGTTCCTTGCCCTACTTCAAGAAAGTTTGATTTGGTTGGTCTGGAATAAGGCCCAGAAATTCATAACACACATAAGAAAACATCCCTAGGTGACTAATGCTTTGCACAGCCAGGCTGGGGAGGCCATTGCTCTTGTCACGCTAACCAGCTTGCTTGGGAACTGAACCCTGACCTTAGCCTCATTAGTACCACACGCTGGAGACCGCAGCCAACTGGTTCCATTTGGGAATTTATAACCTTGCCTCTGATCTTGCTAGAGGGCATCGATGTGAGAAAATAACCCTTACCACTATTTGCTACCATACCTCAACGTGTGATTTCAATCCTGCCTTTAGTTCCCCACCGTACAATTTGAAAAGGTGTTTTAATCTTCAAGGGGATATCTACATTTGAGTGGAGAATAAAGGAAAACCTGGCTTTAAAAAACGCCTGTTCCCAGTAAGAATGATTTTACACATTTTAATGACCCTCTCAAAAAATCTGAATTGAAATCTTTTTCCCCAAGCAGGAATTACGTGTCGTTTAATGATTTCCCACAACTTTTTAAAAGCAGTATCATTATCTTTTCAATGTTAATTAATTTAGTCTGCGAGGTAGCAGATCCTAGACAAAGGCTGTGTGCAGTGGGTGTAAGTAAAGTCACTAAACGTTTGACTGTCCACTTTTTTCTTCAAAGGATGGCAGACCTGGTGCCACTGGGAGGTCGTCTCACTGTTTGCAATGCTAACTGTTTCTGTGAATGAGGCTTGTTTCTGCGCCTCTCATGACCATTATTAATGGAGAAAATCAAAGAATAAAGGAACACTTTGTACTATGATGAGACAAGTAAAAGATGGTAACAGGTCAAGAAAAAAAAAAACAAACCTCAAGACTCTATCCCGTAAAGAGCACAAACAATTTTAATGAGCCAGTTGCTTTATCTCAGTCTACACATTAACCAAAATGGTTTACTGAGTAATCTGTCTGTGGCAGAAACACAGTAGAAATTCCAAAATGCATTTGGAAGCTGGAGAAAGCTCTGTGTTCAGTGAAGCTGAGCCAGGCCCCAAGCTCCAGATGGAAGCAGCGCACATCGATTAGCATCAAGGCCAGCAGAGATAAGGAACTGTCCCTAGGTGCTGTGTTGCTGCTCTCTGGGTCATTGGTTCTCAAACTTCAATGTGGTTGAGTCTCCCGGGAAGCTTGTTAAAAATGCAGATTCCTGGGTATCATCCACTGAGATCCTGATTCATTAGGGCTCAAACCAAAAAAATAAAAAGTAATAATTTTAATTAGCTAGCCCTGTGATTTAGGTTCCACTTTGAGGTATACTGCTCTAGATAATGTATTTGGTGAAAATAAAATCAAATTTAACAATAAACATTTTCTCCATTTACAAAAGTAATGGCATGAGCCCTGGCTGGTATAGCTCAGTGGATTGAGTGCGGGCCTCCAAATCAAAGGGTCGCTGGTTCAATTCCCAGTCAGGGCACATGCCTGGGTTGTGGGCCAGGTCCCCAGTTGGGGGTGTGTGAGAAGCACTGATGTTTCTCTCCTTCTCTTTCTTCTTTCCTTATCCTTTGTCTAAAAATAAATAAATGAAATCTTTTTTTAAAAAATCAATGGCATGATTGTTGCTGAAAATACAGAAACTTCAGAAAAATAGAAGAAAACAACTCTTCAAAGTCTCCTAATTTAGGCAATCCATGACAGTGCCTGCTAAGATCTCTCCCTTTCTCCTTTTTATTTTTTGCAAACTTCAGAGGATTTCCTTCCTTGGGCTTTCCCAGTTAACACATCTGGATGGAAGTTATTCTCCATTTTGGTATGTTCAAATGCTAGTCTCTCCTTAAGTTGTGTATTTCCAATTTACTTTTGACTAGTCCCACTTAGATGTCCTGCTACCCAAAACCAATTCCATTTTTTACCATCAAAATGGGCTCTATTCTTTTTGTTAAAAGAAAAAATATTCTCCCTAATAACTACTAAAAATGTCTTTAATACTTCCGTTTTTCACATCACTGTCTCCTAATCAGTTGCAAAGTTCTCCTAACTCATTCTTCCCAAATCATCTTTGCAATTGCCCTTTCTATCTGAGATAGACCTCAGGTGATGTGCATTTCTGTGGCTGTACTGACTTTGAAATTTTTTTCCTCTACCTCTTTTTAATGCTGGATTCAATAACTAAAAATTATACCTTTTTTGATTACTCTTCAAGTTGAACGTTATTTTTCCTGCTTGGTAACCAATGGCCTTTATAGAATCGCTGTCATATCAGCGCAGTAGTGATTCTGTCTTGAACTGAAGTTGAAAATGACTGCCTGCTGTCCTGGTGTAGTCGGCAGAGTGTGTGGCCGAGTGTTAGGAGATAAAAGTTCTTTTGTTTGTTTTTTAATTAAATTAATCAATTATTAGCTGTTGACTATGGACCAATGATTTAACTTACCTTTGCCTCAGTGAAATACAGGAATGATTTATTATACATGTGTGTCATGAAGGTAAAAGGAGGTAGTTGATATGAAAGAGTTTGAAAAAAAATTAGAAATGTCATAAAATACGTTGATATTATTTTTTGCCTTTTCAATTGATTGACTACAACAAATACCCCTGGCCAATTTTGCATAAAATTTTACTGCCATACTAACTTTATTTTCACCTATTTTTTGTTGGTACCAACTAAATGCCAATGACACAGCAGTAATTAAAGTTTATTTATTTATTTTTTAAAATGTTTTATTTATTTATTTATAGAGAGGGGAGGGGAAGGAGAAAGAGAGGGAAACATCAATGTGTGGTTGACTCTTGCATGCCCCCTACTGGGAACTGGGCCAGCAACCCAGGCATGTGCCCTGTCTGGAAATCAAACCAGCAACTCCTTGGTTTGCAGACCAGCACTCAATACACTGAGCTACACCAGCCAGGGATAAAGTTTAAAAAAAAGTGAGACAGAGGTTCAGAATTTGAGAACTGAGAGTCTAGAAGAGGAAAAGGTAACAGAAATTTTAAAGCAAGACACGCACACATACATTCACATATTCATACATGTGCATGTAAATACAATTTAATAAATGTTATCACAAGAATATGCAAAAATATTGTGAAAGCAGAGAAGGAAGAGCCAAAATTGGGGGGAAGCTTCCACAGAATAGACATTTATGCTTAGTAAATAGGAATTCACTAGTTTAAAAAAAGGAGGAGAGGAAATATGGAAACAAAATGCAAAAAAGCATTGGGGTACAAAAGACCAAGGAATACTGAGAGATTACTGTTGTTGGTATATATAGAGTGTCTATAAGGATATAGAATGTGAGAAAGCAAGAATCTGGTAATAAAGGTCCTATATGCCCTTTCACAGAATTTGTACCTAACTCTATTCTAATTTAGTCATAATGATGAACATTTCTAATTCTTAATCCAAAATGGAAAATGTTGGGCAAGACGTAGATATTCCTTTTATATCATTATTAGTAAAATTTCTTCTTTTCTGGTGGGAGTGCCAAGATAAATGCTTTATTAGCAATGGTCTCTGCTTAAATTCAGGAAACAATCACTAATAAGCATTAATTCAATTATTCATTTAGTAAGTATATACTAAGGGCCTACTAAGTACAAGGCATTGTAGATACAGTGAGATTACCATGTTTTTATGGCTATTACATTCTAGTAGAGAAGACAATCAAACAGTTAAACAAATAAGCAAGAAAGGAACTGTAAGAAAGTCTGTGAAGGAAGGAAATGGGGATCTTCATCCATTCAAGGGGTTTGAATGCCTAAGCACACTCCTAGATTTTGGCAACTGAGTGAGACACAAAACAAACAAGGTCCATATGCTCATGGAGCCAACATTCTGTCCACTGAGTGATGAATTAAAATAATCAATGAAGGAATAGATTCAGGTGCAGTGGAAATGGAAGATTTCTCTAAAGAGAAGCTGTTTAAGCAAAGAACTGAAAAGCCCAAAGATCTAGGGGAAGAACACTCCACACAGTGGAAAGAGTAAAGGTAAAGGTTTTGAAGTAGCTAATAGATTAGTGTACTTTGGAGTGGAAAAAAGACTAAATTGGAGGTGATCAGGTGGAGACTGTGAAAGTAGCAACACACTTAAGAGGACCTTATAAGAAGCAAAGAAATAAGGTGGTTGAGAGCAGGGATTGTGGTACGAAAGGAGAAGCATCGACTATCTGATATTTACCTCTGATCATCCATTCATCAAATATTTACCAAAGGATGACTATATGTTATCTTAGCCCTTAACATCTTTTCAAATATGCCATCACCATTCTTTGATTCCCAGCTAGGAGTGGTGATAGCAGACTTTTAAGTTAAAATAGTATAAAGAAAGTTCCAAGTTGGTGGCAAAACTGTGGTGAAAATAAGATTATTGCTGTCTATCTGACTCATAAGATTTTGTATTTCAGTAAAATTTTCCCCATAATTGCTCAAAAACCTTTGGCACACATTGAGGTGAACCTGTTCCTTCCAAGGAAAGAGAATTTTGCACACTCTGGGATGACACATTTAATGGAGACCTATTTCAAGTCAATTTTATCATCTTCTATCAAGACAGTTTTCTTTGGTAAGAAATGATAACAGGCAAATATAAAGCCTTAGTTCAAGAAAAAAAAATACTATACAGGATGGAGAGAATAAAGAAATGAAGAGTTTTTTTATATTTAAGAAATCAGTATGGGGACAGACATAAGCAATTTAAAAAATTGATAAGATCAAGATAGACATAAACCCAAGACTCTATAAAAAATCTTTGAAGGGGTATCCACTCTAGAATAGAGTCTGTTTTTTCCAAAAGGAAATTGAGTTTAACTGAGGTTGAAGTGGTAAGCAGGACTTCAAAAAACAGCTGACCTCCCTTACTTAATGTATTTGCTTCTCATAGTATGATCCAGCCGGTTTACATGCGAAGCTATTCACATGCAAAGCTATTCACCTAGTAACACATTGGTAAGTTCTCCGTAAGGGCTGACTGAGCTATTATTAGACTCCTATCTCTATATAGATAAACACAAATACTAAATTACTATTGGTTAAAAAGAGGCAGGAAATCACTAGTGTGGAAAGCCCAAAGCTTTGGAGTTTTGCAGACCAAGTTTAAAACATATCTTAGCTATATATTAACTCTGTGACTGTATTAGTTTGCTAGGGCTGCCATAACAAAATATTACAGATAAAGTGGTAAAACAGCAGACATTTATTTTCTTATAGTTCTGGAGACTAGAAGTCCAAGACCAAGGTGTCAGCAGGTTGGATTTCTTCTGAGGCCTTTTTCTTTGGCTTGCAGATGGCTGACTTCTCACTGCATTCTCACAGGGTCTTTTCATGGTGTCTCTTTGTGTATTCAGATTCTTCTAAGAGTACCAGTTAGATTGGATTAGGGCCCATCTTGATGGCCTTAGTTTAACATAATCACCTCTTTAGATAGAATCACATTCTGAGGTTCTGGGGGTTAGGGCTGCAACATATGAATCTGAAGAGGACACAGTTCAGCCCATTACAGTGATGTTGGAAGGTCATCATGGTAATCGCTCTGAGATTCAGTTCTTCATCCATAAGAAAGGAATAGAGCAGGGTATCCTAGAGTACCTCTGGATGGGTTTCAGAATTTGGCAGTGCGTATGGCTGAAGGGCTGGTTTCCTACTTGCGTAAATTGATATACAATGGTATTTTTTGGCAAGTGATATCTGGAGGAGGTTTTTGTTGTTTGTTTTGGTTGTAATTTTGAGTTCTGTCATTTGCAAACAAAAAGTGACCTGAAAGCCAAAGTCGCCTCAAATTGGCATATAAAGTATTGATGGAGAGAAGGGCTGCAGTGATTTATTTAAGGCTCTGGGTACAAGCAGTGCTCCTTCGGGACACAAAGAACAAAATCTATGCAGCATTGAGGAGAAGGCTATTCTTAACACTTTCATAAGAAAATAAAACACTGTTCTTTTATTTCCATTAAATTCCTATCTATTAGTCTGCTTTGCAGTGGTCACAGACAACCCCCAAATCTTAGTGGTTTATAGAAACAAACATTTATTTCTTGCTCGAGTCCCATGTCAGCATTTGTGGGTCAGCATTTGGCTCTGCTTGGCTCAGCGGCATGTGGCTTCTTATTACAACCTCTTTGTGCAACATGCCGTTTTCATAGCTTGGGAAGAGCAAAGAAGCTGGTGGAGACAAGTGATGGATCCTAAAGCTTCTGCTCAGATTCGGCAAACAGTATGCCTCCTCACAGGTCATTGGTCAGACAAAGCACGTCTAATGGCTAAGCCTGATGTCAAAACAGCAGAGACATACATAACAACTTCAAAGAGAACAGCAATGGGCTGAGATACAGAATCTTCTCACAGGTAAATAGAAGGTGAATGTCGCAAACAATGACACAACCCAGCACATGCTGCTGTTTGCTGCTCATTTGGAAAAGCCTAGCCCTCATCCATATAAAGTGAAGAGCTATGCTAGTTCTGTAATGCAAGGAAATGCTTCCTCTCTCTGATTGCCTGCAGGCTAATAGCACCTGCCACCGATGTGTTAATTAACTGGAGGAATTTTGCTTGAGGCTTGGGCAGCCCCTTGTCAGCAAAGAGGTGGGGAAATAGGCACAAGGTAGTAACTGTTTTTCAAAGATTCACAGGAGTCTCCGTGACTGGACTCAGATCAGCAATTTCACACTCTTCCTTGGATCCCCTTCCACATCCACCTGTCTACTGCCAGCATGCATCCCTTTTCTCTCTCTTCCTCCCTTCCTCTGACAATAGAAGATGCCTGGAACCAGACTCTTAAAATGGATTTGAGAATTAGTTTTCGCATCTTCTCGAGCTAGAGCTTCCTAATCAATAACTCTTTCCTTGCCGTTTATCGGATTTTCTTTTGAAGCATCAGGCACACAAACCTGGGGCGGGTAACAGCTCATCTGGATAAACCATGGTGCTACATTTCCTCAGCTTGGTGATTTATTACCCCAGCAATCCACTCCACTTTTCTAGTCATTACGACTATGTTAGCAATTGGGGTTTTCATAGAAGTAGAAATATCAGGTCAATATGTCAAACAATCTTCTTCAGAACCAATGACACAGTTCTGCTAGAGAGCAATGGGAAAATACAATAAAATTTTTTTAAAAAAAGAACCAGTGACACATTTATACTGAAGTTCAAACAGAGGCACAGATGTGTCAGGAGACATTTCCTGCCGAGGCCTTAGTCAGAACAAGTCTGGCAGTGTGTGTTTGAATGAAAGTGGTTTCCATCATCTCGGACTTGGATATACACACGTCTGTGTGTTCTATTTTAAATTAGTTTTCAACACTAAATTGGATTTTTAGAGCTTGATATTGTCACATATTTTGATTATGTAACTGACATCCCCTGCTTTGTTTTCGTTCTCATCATTCACTTATTTATTCACTTACCATTCATTGATTCTTTCCTCCATATGTTATAAAACATTTATTAAACACTGAGTAGGCACTCTATTTGGTATCTGAGAGACAAAGCTGTCTAGTCATATCTTAACCAGGAAGAGTTTACAGAGATATAGACATGTAAAAACATAATCACAATATGGAAGGTTAGTGCAAAATGTAGCCTAGTGAAATGGGAAAGAATGTGTTCTCTACAACCACATCTGGGCTCAAATCTCAACAATGACCAGGTGTGTGACCTCAGGCACTTTACAAAAGCTCCCTGGGCCCCAGATTGCTTTAAAGATTATTGTACCTGCTTTATTAGCTTTTTTAGTGAAGATTAGGAATAATGTATAAAGCAACCACTACAGTTTTCAAAACAACACACGTTCAGTAGAAGTGGTGGTACTTATATTCATTGGAAGAATTACAATAACTCAAAATAATTCAGTTTGGAGTGAAGGCACATCTGAAAAAAATTTTCCGAAAAGGTGATAGTTGGAAGGAAAATATATTCAAGGCAGAGGCAAATGACATATGGAAAGGGACAAACAAAGGTGAGTTTGGGTTGCGTCCACAGAATGCATCGAGGTGGGAAGGAAATGGCGAGATGTAAGTGTGTGAACACTGAGTGGAGCAGAGCATCAGGTGTATGTGCCATAGTAAAAAACTTGAATCTGTGGACTCGGTCTTTATAATTATACCTTTATAACTATAGTTATTTTTATAACTACAGTTGACCTCTACTCCCTCCCCACTTCAGTCTGTCACCTGTAATTTGTGAGCAATAGTTCCCAAAGCCTTCTGCTGTGACCATTAGGAGATTGAATGTTGTTGTCCTCTGTGGCCCCACATTGCTCCCCACAGCCCTACCCACCCCCACCCCTGCTCCCTGCTCTATTCTCACCTCTGTCCCTAATGGCGTTACCTCTCACCAAATGGCTGCTTTATGAGACATTCCTCATGGCTTCTTTACTTTGTCTTGAGGTTTCTATTTCTAGAAGCTAGTTAAGGATCTTTTTAATGAGCTCATCCCCCAACCAATTATTTTTTATTGTGAAAATATAGACCTCTTTTGAAATCGCTTGACAAAATATTTTCCTGTTTTGCTTTTTAGACTCTTTGATGTCTTCCATTCTACCACTTCCATCAGCACATACTATTTTAAAATTGCTCATTTCCATTTTTGAAATCTATTCTCTTCGGCAAAGCATTCCATTTCTCTAACCCTTATGGGTAGGTGGAATTTGAAGCTTGCTCTTCAATGAGTTTTGCTTGCCTTTAAAACATTCCCTAAAATCCATTCAGCCGTAAAACAATTAAGCATTGTTTGAACTTTTCTCCCTGCTGCCACAGGCAATGAGAAGGGGTGTCTTCTGAAGTTTGTCCTGTTATTTCAGGAAAGCACAAGGTCTCTCCACATCAAGGAATCCATATCCTGCCTCTGGAATCTACACATAATTAATGAAAGTAGATTTAAAAGTAGCTTTGCAAATCTCACTACGTGAGAATGTTGAGGTCCCTCGTGTTCATCTTCTCTTTCTATCCCTTGTTTTCCCCATTTTTTATTGCTTAGTCTTATTCCCCTCCTTACTCCCTTCATTTTTTAACTGCCCTACTGCCAGAATTCCCACTGATTTAATTTTCCATCTGTGACTTTTCAATTCTGTGTAATTTCCCTTTGTCTCACATGTTTATGAGCTCCCCTTTATTTCTCCAACTTGCTTGGAGGCCTGTTAAGATTGTTTTACTATCATCAGCCTAACATGTCACCTTACACAACCTGAGGGACCTTTGAATAGTACATTTATTCCTCTAAAAGTTAGCTTTATTGAGGTATAGCTTACATACAATAAAATTCAATGCTTTCAGGGTATAACTTGATGAGTTTAACAAATATACACGCCTACATGATTGCCAGTCAAGATCCAGAACATTTCCAAGAACTCAGAAACTTGTCTGCTGCCCCTTGGCAGTCAGTCTTCGCTCCACACCAGTCCTCTCAGTCACTGGCCTGTTTTCTGTCGGTATAATTTTGCCGTTTTGAAAATTCCACACAAATGGAATCCTGTGGTACACAGACTTTTATGTCTATCTTCTTTCACTTAACAGCGCTTTAGAGATTAATCTGTTTTATAGCATGCATTCATAATTTATTCCTTTCCGTGGCTGAACAGTATTACGTTGTGTGGCTACACCACAGTGAGCTCATCCTTTGCCAGTTCACTAGCATTTGGGTTGTTCTGAGTTTTGTGGTGCTGTGCACAGAGCTGTCACGGACACTAACATATGACTCTTCGTGTGGCCACATGTTTTTATTTCTCGTAAATAAATATCTAGGAGTGAGAGTCCCGGGTCATCTGACATGTGGAAGTGGCTCTACCACTTTGCATTCCCAATAGAAATGTATGAAATTTCTCTATCCTCACTAATACTTGAAATTGTCGTTTAAAAAAAATTTAGCCACCAGCGTGTACTGATAGTTAGTTGTAGTTTTACTTTACATTTTCATAATGACTAATGATATGAAACATATCTTATGTGCTTATTTGCTATTCCTATGTATTGATGGTGATGTAAATATTCAAACATTTTGCCTATTTTTATAAGATAATTTGCCATATAATTATTGGTTTATAAGATTTCTTTACATATTTTGGATGCAAATCTTTTATCAGCTATATGTTTGGCTAATATTTCCCCTCAATCTTTAGCTTAGCTTCTCATTTCTTAAAAATGTCCTTTGAAAAGAAAATACTTAATTTGAGGAAAATGTATTAATTGTTTTGTGGTTTGTGTTTTTTATGTCTTACCTTCTTCTGGTGGTTTCATCATCTTTGTTCTTGCATTTAGTTTCTATACTCCATATATATACTGTATTTGTTTGCTAAAAAATTTTCCTCCGTTGGATTATTTTTTTAAGTTGAATATATCAGAGTGACACTGGTTAACAAAATTATACAGATTTCAGTGGCAAAACTCTGTACAACTCAAGTACACATCATCTGCACACTGTACTGTGTGTTCACCACCCCAAGTCACGTCTCCATTCATCATCATTTATATTTCCCATAGCCTCCTCCACCTCCCTCACCCACTAAATATTTAAAAAAATATTTTTTGGCATCTATATTCATGAAGGATATTTAGATATCATCAGTCTAATACATTGATGTAGAGTTCTTTCTTTTTAATGTCTTCACCTGGTTTCGCTATCAGAATATTTCAGATCTTACGAAGTGAATTGGAAAGTTGCTCCTT
Source organism: Macrotus californicus (assembly GCA_007922815.1). Classification (NCBI taxonomy): domain Eukaryota; kingdom Metazoa; phylum Chordata; class Mammalia; order Chiroptera; family Phyllostomidae; genus Macrotus; species Macrotus californicus. The sequence continues at coordinate 114 of VMDR010010315.1, read as the reverse complement.
CTCCTCTATTTTCTGGAAGAGTTTGTGGGGTATAGGTATTTTTTTTAACACTTAATATTTGACAGAATTCACCAGTAAAACTGTCTAAGCCTTGAGGGCTTATTTTTATCAAAC